>CAKNWW010297535.1:0-12311 GCA_932074435.1 Andricus kollari | reverse complement strand
TTTAACATTTTTCAGCTTAGTAATGTAGTATATAAAATTGTTTGTTTAAATTGCGATGAATGCTACGTAGGCAAAACCGGTAGATTACTTTCCACTAGAACTAAAGAACATAACGATAATTTTAGACACAATCCTAAGAACCATAAAGTTATTACAGAACATCAGGCTCAAACTGGTCATCAATTTGACTGAGAATGAGGGTAATAATTGTTAAAATATAATAACTGAACCAAGTAATTTGAATCCAATATACAACGTAATACTAGATTCTTTAATTTAAGACCCAATGTTTTTTCTTTAAGCATACTCTTATCATCATTTCATCATTATTGTACAATTTTATTAGTTGTTAATTTGATATCAATTAATTGTTCTACCAATAATTTGTTACTTAGACTTCTTAGTCTTACTTAGTCAAACGATTTTTTAACTAAAATTTGAGGAACCCGAGATATCTGACTTACTACGTTACTGTACTTATGTTTCTATTACTTCATGCTCTTACCTTCTTTCACTCCATGTTAACCCTTACCATGGAGAAGAACGTTCGTTCTGTCTTCCATTTTAAATTTAACGAAAAATTGTTTTCAAAGAATTTTTTAATGTGTCCATGATACTAATGCACCTCACTACGTTTTAACATGTCAAAGTTAAAATATTAAAACTTCAGGTAAAGAATTACAATTTTTTTTTTTCTCAACCACACTTTTTTTATCGTATATGTTTCGTTATGTATATGAAATTGTTTTTTTTATTCCCCGTCATTTACAATTGCATTATTTTCTTCACATAACTAACTTGAGCTGGAATTTATATAAGAGCATGAATCTTTTTTACTACGACATTTTGGTTTTGCCAATTTTTATAGAAAATAAAAAACTTATTTGTGACTTGGATTCCTGTTTCCTGACCAGGAGAGCATTTAACTCACGAATCGTCGATCAAAGGATCTTTCTAACATCATGAAGGTCTTTTTATTTGCCTGAAGTATGTCATTTTATACTTTTACGTTATTTATAAAAAGGATGTTGTAAAAACTCGCGGGACAATAAAGATCTAGTCAACATAGACGCTGTTGCCATGACGCAAGCTCTTAAACATCAAAGAAACTTGCACATGGCATATATTGACTCATGGACAACCAAGGATAACTAGATGAAGACGCACTACAACGGGTATCTTTCAGTGCACTATAGTTCTGTTTAGCGTTAAACTCATTCAGCAAAAAACTAAATAGCGCGTATCATGTGTTCAGAATACATGGTAATGAGGGTGCTAATCAAGGAACCCATCTTCTATATGTGGATGACCTGATGCTATATCACGGCGAGCACCTCAAAACCTTATAACATGAAGTGGATAGTGAGGCATCCAATATTTGGCTGAAAAAAGGCGTCCTGTTGCCAGAAATTGAAGAATTCGTCATTGCGATTCAGGACAGAGTTGTCAGCACAAGAAATTATCTCAAACATGTGTTACATCAAGACGTAGTTGACCGGTACCGATTATGTGGAGATACCAACGAATCCATCGACCACATTATTGATGGTTATCGCGTAATGGCTCAGGGAGAATATACGCACAGATATAATGATGTGGTGGCCATTAAATATCAACTACTTAACCTAAACCTAGGACTTTTAAGAGAATGGATGCCTTTCTATATGTAGATACATTCTAGTGCCCGTTTAAGAAAACGAAGATTACATCTTATATTGGGATGTTACTATCCATACAGATCATTATATCCGATTAAATAGACCCGACATCGTGATGCGGTAGAAGAAAGAGTCTTCATCATCGACATTGCTTGTCCACTTATCTGAAATTTGCAGGCAACTTATGTAGATAAGATCCATAAGTATAGCGAGTTAAGGCTTAAAGTAAAGACAATATGGAGGAATGTGAAACATACATCTATTCATCCTATTGTGACCTCGGCTACAGGAAATGTGTACGCAATATGCACTGAACATCTTGAACATTTAGGAGTCAATAGGGTACTGGCAGCAGCTCAGAAGGCGGTTTTAATAAATACCTGTCGCATTGTAAGAAACGTCCTAGACTATCAGGAAGCAATCGACTAAAAAACTGTAAAGTGGCAGATGGTAGCTCTAAAAAGGCATCCAGTGACGACTGTTGTCACCTTCAACGCTCGCGCCTAACAGCGGTAAAAGAGGAACTCCAAACTAGACCATACTCCTAATTTTGTACTTACAACATCATCGGAAAAGATTTCAAACATCGAATGGCATTAATTTATAACATTCTTATCTCATCAGGCACTTAATTTAGTCCGTGGCTGATGATGAACAACCGGATTCACCCGAGAACAAGTTTTTTTTAAAAATCTATGTGTGCCAACACTTTATATGTATATGACAGAACCCATTTTGGATACTGCATATGCCACAACGCGTTGTTGATATAAAGATATAAATAAAATGATGAATCCTTAAAAATTAAATTATTCGTTAACGAAGTGGTTTAACTAAGTAATTGAAGTTTTAACTAAAAAATACCAATTCTCAATGAAGAATATAATAGCAGCTATTTCAACAAAAAAATATTTGAAATTAAAAAAACAAAAAAAAAACAGTTAGATTCAACCCTAAAAGACGAATTTTCAAACAAAACAGATAAATCCTCAACTAATGAAGATGAATTTTTTACCAAGCAGTTGCATTTTTAACTAAAGAAGATTAAATTTCTATCAAAAGAGATGAATTTTTTAGGAGAAAGGACAAATTTCTAAAAAAAACTAGTAAAATTTTTAAGCAAGAAAGATTTCAGTTGCATTTTTAACACCAAAATATAAATTTTTAACCAAATATTGAAATTTTTAACAAAAATATACTCATCAAGAGGAAGCAACTGAAAAAAAGAACAGAAATGAAAATACAACGCAAATAAATTACTAACCAGAATATTATATCAGGGTGGCCGCAAACGACATTTTCAGTATTCTCTAACTTTTCGCTGACCAATTTTTTGTTTTTAAATCCCAGACTTTTTCCTGACGTCCCCGGCCCAATCAAATTTCTTGACTTTTTTTCTGATTTCCAGATCTCTGACCTACGACCACCCTGGTAAACATTGAATTTGTCTTTGGTGAGACCATTGGGTAAAATAACATGACTGTCGGTTGCTAGGATCTTGAAGTTGGGCTGGTACATTTTTTATTTTTTGAACTTGGATAATTTTTATATTAAATGCAAAATCAAATTGAACTGTAGGACTTTCGAATTTTCGATACCTCAGGATTTCTTAGGATAGAATTATTTTCATGAAAAATATACTTACTGCAGAATATGAATATGATGTCTAACATTCTCCGTGAATAAAATATATTCCATGTCAATGTACCTATATTTTTTTTGTTTTTTATATTTTGAAACTAATTCAGGCATTGTCCTTAACCGATGTTGTAATATTTTTATTTGGGCACAAGCTTGATTCATTAAAGCAGCAATTAGGCACTCCACTGACATATGCACCACGGGTGTCGTGGAACGAGTGAGAATTTGTTGAAAATATGTTATCCAAAAATAAAGTGGTACTTTTAAATCAAAAGGTCGACTAGTATTTAAAGCTATTATTCTCTGATCTCCACTTCTTATAATTGGTTCCATAAAGAAAGCAGTGAGGCTTATAAAAATCATGCTTGCGTATACTTTGAAGACCCACCTATTAAGAACATTTTTCACTTATTTCAATACATTCTTCGTCACAAAAAAAAAATTATCTTACCTTGAATGGCTGTCTGTTTTATTCTGTATAGCGATTTCCTCTAAATCTCGAGGTATGCATTGACCGTCTACGAGCATTTTTAAAAGAAGGACAATTTTATCATGTTTGGTTATAACACACAATGCCTTACATAGCGTGCACAAAACAGAAACTATATAGAAAGAAACTTTGAAAAAAGTCTGTGTTCGATTCCCAGAAAAATATATCAAACAGGATAAAGTTATAATTTCCAAAATCATGAATGTTAATGCTAAGAATGTAATAATACTATAGAGTAATTTTAAAGATAAACTCCAATGATTTGAAGGCCACATTCCGAACATTTTGAGAGCATAAATTGGCAAAGGAATTATATGTTGAATGTCTTTTTCACATTTTTTATAATGATTAGGTTTCTTTTTAATTTCTTCCATTTTTATCCTGCACGAATAAAAGCTTTTTGAAGATTTCAGTTCACTTCAAGACCCTTAAGAGAACTAAATAACAAAACATTTGTTTTGCCCTTCTAGTTTCTCACAATGAAGCGTATGATGAAAAGAACAAATGAGCCTTGACGTATAAATTACACGTTGTCTGTTAAGCATATATAATCCTCCGGTCATCAAAATAATTCTGAATGCGTAGATGATTCCTTACCACATGCAGTATCTATTTTCGTGAGATCAATTTTTAATTATGCGTTTTAAATGATTTTTAATGAAGTCAACTTTTGACATCTGGTCAATATCTCATTCAATTCAATGAATAATAATTTTTCTGGGAAAAAAATTTCTTCTACTCAAAGAAACTAAATAAATTGATCCAAACATGCATAAATAACTCAATTCAAGTATTTGTCACTTTAAAAAATCCATTTAATTGAAATGAGAAAATATTTCTTAGGGTATTGAAAAGAGATTCAATGAAACCAGGTTCTCAGCTTCCAAGAAATAATATATTTGGCTTCATAATTTTCACATTTATTGCAAAAACATATTTTATTCTATTAAAGATATATCACAAAGAAATAATTTCTATAAGTCAAAGAATGACGCATGTTCGTCGAAACAATATTTACTCAGTTTAAGCAAACAATTCATTGGTACAAAAAAACCCATTTATTTGAGCCAAGTAAATTTTTTTTCAGCAAAGGTATAATCAAATTCATAAAAATTCGCCATATTTTAAAACTCAGCTGAATTTTTACATGAACTATAGAAAATATTTTTGATTCCAACCTGTTCTATAAGTGAAGCATTTTTTCTTTAATCTTATTCCAGTTTTTTATATTTACTATAATTAAAACTTTGAATAGAAGTATGAATACATTACTTGCAGCTCAGGTCTTTTAGCAGGGTGTTCATTAAAAGAAAGCTGTGTATTTTAAAAGAGATTTTCTAAATTTCTATAAAAAAACACATCTGTGTAGAAACTGTTTTATTCCCATTTTCTTCTAAGCGAATCTCCTCGCGAAATTGTTTTTATTCTATAGTATAACAATCGCGAGTAATATAATCTAATGCATTAAACTATTACATATAATATTTATGTATCAGATTACTTGACTATTATTTTATACATTACAATAAATTATACAAATTTAACAAAACTTAACAAATAATTCACAATCGCACTTCTTAAAAAAAGTATCTGGTCTAACATTATTCGTTTCTTTTATGAAAGATATGCAAATAACGAGTGATTCTCTCTCCACACACCAAAATAATTTCCTTACATTGTTTTGCAGCTTATTATACGTATTCTATATTTCGCAGGAAAAACGTATCGGCTTGATATCAGCGAGATTATACATTCAGAAAAAATAACCCGACTGTACTGTGCCTCCATTTATTTTTTGACTGCATGCTGAAGTACGTTGAAAGCCGAATATGATGCATTTATTATCTAAAAAAATGAACAATTTTCATTATTTCCGTAGAAATCATATTTATACATTTCCGAACAATCTTCCCGCTGGATTTTTTTGTTACAACAAATTCGTTTGACTCCCCATAAATGTAAAGATATGAATGCATGATTTATGCAAAGTCTTAGGTAACAAAATGTATGACTTTTATTTCTTCAAGAATACTTAGTAATAATTTTATTTAAAAAATTCCAAAAATTGGGTAAATTGCGGCGATTTGAAGTAAATAAGAAAAAAATTTGATGTTCTAAAAAAAGGTTTTTCTAGGGTTTCGTTTAAAAGCGGCAAAAGCTTTCCTCTCTGTAGAAAAAAGATATAGTATTTAATGCACTATAGATACACTATTTAAATATAATGAAAAATGGGACAGACAGACGTGCCTTTATGTATTAAAAATTGTTTACAAACATTCCAACATAATATTTAGATTTTTCAAATTATAAAGCCGCCGAATATAAACCATGTAATTGTTCAGATGACTCTCTGGTACTTGCCCTTAATTGATACTTAATTGCTGCCTCAACGAGGGAGGTTTGTAATGACCTAAATTTTCGAATTGACTTTTTCGTCATATTTCGATATAATTGACCCCAAAAGCTCGAAAATAACATATTTTTCAAATGTCCGTGTGTGTGTGTAACTTTTTTCAGTTCACCATATCTCGAAGAGTAAAAAATATAAGATCATAAAGTTTGGACAAATTGTAGCTCCTGTTGATGTCGAGGCCTCATAGGATTTTGAGATAGAAAGGCCATTTAAAAGTAGTTTTTTTTAGTTTGGATATTAAAAAATATTTATCTTGTTAATATGAAAAGAAAATTTTCAGATATTCAAAATAGAACAATTCTATTTGTAGTGTATTTGTTCGCGTCTTCGAGAAGCATTGATCGACCAATCGCTCAATCTTTGTGACCCTCCAGTACCGATTTATAAAGTTTAAGAAAATATTTATCTTATTGATATAAAGAAAACGTTTTTGATATTGGAAATACAACAGTAATGTACATGATATAATTATTCGCATCTTCAAAACACCTCGATTGTCCAATTGAAGAACCGTTCATGATCTACCCAAACTTACCAATCTCGTTTTTAAATTTGGTCACAAAATTATTTACCTTGTTTATAAGAGGATTTTTTTATGTGGGGAATATAACAGTACTGTATCTAATGTAATTGTTCTCGTTTTCGAGACGCGTGAATTGACCTGTCGATGAATTTTCTATGAACATTGTTGATGAATCAATGGGGACTTAGAAAGTAAGAAAGTAAGAAGAAAATAAGATTTTCGTTAAGACAGAAACGTAAGCTTGAAAAATATTGAAAGTCTAAATTTTTTTCTTCTGTCAGAGAAAAACCTTCCTCTATGAGAAAGCAAATTTCTTTGAAACCTATAATGAGGAAGCAAAGCGCTCATCAAATGAGCACAAATAAATATACCCTTACTGAATACATCCACAGTACTTCTCAGCATATTTTCGTCATATTTCAGAAAAATTATAAATAAATCAATAATGATAAATAAAATTATAAATAATAATTAATCATTATTAATGAATACTTATAAATAACTTGGGGGAAATGAATAATTTTAAAAGACATTGATATTCACTATTTTTTGCAATATCTGTTTATAAAATTAGCCTAATAAATTTGTTTATAACAGATTTTGTCATTTTGTGTGGCATTTTCTTATGTTAAAAATTTATAGAATACGAAAAAATAGGGGAAGGGGCTAATAAGGCCAAAATTAATGTGATACTTACAGAAATAAAAGAAGAAATGTTGACTTTGATTACAGAACCTGATGATATTACAATTGGTTTTGATGTACATATCATCATCGTGATGATATTAAGTTTGGTGTCTTTTCGAAGCGAAGTCCAATCCATTTCGTATAAAGTTTCTTTGATTTTAGTACTCTACAATGAAAAAATAAAAAGTAACTATTTCATAGAAATAATTGCAAAAGTTTTGAGGATTAATGTAATGTTCGGCAAGTAGAAATGTCTCCTTATATCATACGGCACAATTTTAGGTATAGAAAATGTGTATTTGGTCAGAGCAACTAATTTATCATATGGTACGTGTAATATAGTTTAAATCATTAATTAACAATAAATCATGATACCCGACATTTAAAATAAATAATATAATTGTGATGTATTTACCTGTAACATAAGTTCATTCCCGTAAAAACAGAGCAGAAAAAGTTGCATCACCATACAAATATTGAACGAAAAAGCGTTTATAAAATATACACTAAATATGCTCTGTGTCGACATTTGATGAACACTGCAACAAATGAGTACCAAGCTCATGAGACACTGAACGAACAGTATTTCGACGAATGTTCTATTCAACAATTTGGTAAATCTGCAGAGAGAACAAGATTTTTGTTATTGAAGTGGCAAACATTGTTTAAACCCAACAATTGAATTTTCAATTAGCAAAAATAAAGTTTCAACTAGAAATAGTATTTTTAAATTCTCAGTTTAAAAAATGAAAATTCATTTCTAAAAAGAAAAGAGTTTTCAACAAAGTCGTTAGGCTTTCAACCAACGAGACGAATTTTTAACTAATATAACACCTCATAACATCTCATAATATAACCTCATAACATCTGAGGAGGAATGTCCATCAATCACCTGCCGAAGAAGTGAAGAAAGTACTAAGAGGCACGAAGAATTTCTCTGTTTTAGGACCAGATGGTATCAAGAACTTCTGGTGGAAGAAGTTTACTTCTACGTACCAACATCTGGCTCGCAATATCGTCAAGGGGTACACAGAAGAGATTGGTATAGACTTTGGATTGGACAAGTGTGCTAAGATTAATCTGAAGCGAGGAAAAATTACTGGCGTTTCCGGGGACTCTGAGCTTGTTCATATAATTGTAATTAAACATCTTGACACTGGAGATACGTACACATACCTGGGCGTGCCTGAAAGCCGCATTCAGGATGTAACGCCAGTGAAGGAGTCACTCCGAAGCAGATATAAGCATCTTCTTCGACGGATTTGGTCTTCAAATCTGTCGGCGTTGAACAAGATACATCTGCTAATAATATGCTTGCCACCCCGGTTTTACTCTATTCGTCTGGGCTTTACTCTATTCGTCTATTACTCTTATATGCATAAGAGCTTGCGTATCAATTCGTCCGTTCCGCAATTATATATCCCACGCCGTTAAGGCGGGCGCGGACTTCCGAATCTCCAATGTCTTCATAACCGAATTGTTCTAAGGACAGCTTACATCGTTGCGAATGGCAGAGATCTTTTCCTAAAAATGGTCAGAAAGCACGAGACGATTGGCAAAGGAGCGTTCCTTTACAAAGTCGCGGAGCGGGCGGTCGAAACCATTGGCCTAAATTTTAACATCAGAAGTGAGGAAAGTGCATTACTCCATCTAGATGCCTCTTTTCTAAAACCCGAAGTCAGGGGGGCTCATCTGGAAACGCTGATGGATCTTATGAGGTCGGCGCGGCGCATCGTAGAGCTCTGGTGCGATAGCTCAGGGATCTTGGTAAACCCGGAAAAGACCAATCTGGTCATTCTCACAAAAAATTATAAAGTTCCAAAAGTTGACGCTCCTGTATTTTGCGGTGGGAAGCTGACGATCTCAGATTCAGTTAGATATGTAGGAGTAATCCTAGATAGCAAGCTGAACTGGGTAAAGCACCTGGAGACCCAATGCAGGAAGTTTGTCATAACTTTTGGATGTGCAGGAAAGCCTTTGGGCTGACGTGGGGTCTAGGGCAAAAAATGTTTGCATGGCTCTACTCTGCTGTCCTAAAACTCAGGCTCCTACATGCGGCCGTGGTCTGGTGGCCAAGGGCGGAACTTAAAACAATGCAGGACAGGCTGCGCAGATTATAAACGCTAGCATTTAGGGGTTTGACTGGAGCAATGAGGACTGCGCCCACAGCGGCGATAGGATTCATGCTCCGTGAAGAACCTGTACATGTTGCGATAACCGCTAGAGCGACACACGCGAGGCGCCGCCTGGCAAGAGCAAATAGATGGACTCGGGGGATTAGGCACACTAGGCTCCTGAGTGATATCAGTGCATTGCCGATTCTACAGATGAGGCAGGATAAAATAACAAAACGCTTCAACTCTGCCAAAGCTTTCCGCGTCTGTATCCCAAGCAGGGATCTGTGGAAAGCAAATGGTAACCCGCTCCTACGAGGGGAAATCTGGTATACAGATGGCTCCAGGGGTGAGGGAGGGTCAGGAACAGGAATTTATGACAGAAAGAGAGGGAAAGGGATAGAAATCCCACTTAAGCTATATGCTACTGCCTTTGAGGCGGAGGTCCTGGCCGTCCTTCGCTGTGCTGAAACACTAATAGCAAGAAACGCTGCTGGCAGACAGATTACGATCTGTTCGGACAGCCAAGCGACACTAACTGCAATGGGGACACCAGACATAATATCAGAACTGTTTTGGGAATGCAAAAAGGCATTAAAACATCTTGCAGAAAGAAACAATGTGGCCCTTATATGGGTCCCTGGTCACACAGGGATCAACGGCAACGAAAAGGCGGACAAATTGGCAAAAAACAGCGCAGCAAGTGAATACATAGGACCAAAACCGGTACAGGGAAAAGCGTCTTGCTGTGTCGGTATGATCATTAAAAGCTTGACCCGAACAAAATACCGGGAATAATGGGAACAAATCCAGGGTTGCCGCCGGGCGAAATCCACCCTAGATTATACCTATAGGATGGACTTACCCAGGGAAATCCTGGGTTTACCAAAGAACGATATAAGGACAGTGGTACGAATCCTAACTGGGCACAGCCACGTAAACTATCATATGCACAAAATGGGGTCATAACCCCACGACAGAATGCAGGAGATGCGGCAGAGACGAAGAAACATCCCTAAATGTATTATGCCAGTACCCGGCATAAGCTAAGCTCAGACAATATACCTTCAAGGCTCATTTTATGGGACCAGAGGAAATTGCAACGCGATCAGTAGTCGATATACTAGGCTTCGTCAAGAGGTTTGAGGTCAACTGCTGAGAGCGAATAAGTAAGGGTGTAGCATCATAGGCTTTATAGCTTGAGCGCCAGAGGAGCTCTTCATGTGCTCCTCGACCGTCTTTAAAACTAACTAACTAACTAACTACTCGGCAAGAAAATGCACGAAAATTTCCACAAGTCCTTGTTGAAGGAGCAAACTTTTGCTTTCCTCAGATCATTGGAACTTAATTCAGGTACAGAGGGTTTCATTTTCGTATTCCATGCACACACTGTGTACCCAGAACACATACTATTCAGGTGTCCCACTCACGCGGCAACGACGTATCTCTACAGACATAATGATGACTCTTCAACAACGAAATTCATTTTTAACAAAGTAATCGTAGTTTCAACCAAAAGCTGCATTTATAACCAAAAATGAGAAAATTTATACCAAAAGAGATGAATTTTTGAACCGACAAAACGTATTTAAAAAAAAGTTGTTGAATTTGAGACCAAAAAATATTTCAGTTGAATTTTCTACAACAAAATATTAATTTTCTAACAAATAATAAAATTTCCAACTAAAAATATAATCGTCACGAGGAAACAACCGAAAAGGAAGACGAATAAAAATACAAGGCAAATTAATTACTAACAAGAATGTTATGGCCGCAAACCATTATTATTTAAAGACCAGAATTTCAATTTTGAAAAAGACAACACGACTGTCGCTTTCTAGAATCGTGAAGTTGGGCTAGTACATTTTCACGATTCTGAAAATTGGATTATTTTGATATTAAATGGAAAATTCAATTCAGATGCAGCACTTTTGATACCTTAGGATTCACTGGGATAGAATAATTTCCGATAAAAATATACTTACTGAAGAATATGAACATGATGTCTAACATTCTCCGTGAATAAAATATATTCCATGTCAATGTGCATATATATTTTTTCTTGTTTACATTCTGCAACTAATTCAGGCATTGTCCTTAACCGATGTTGTAATATTTTTATTTGGGCACAAGCTTGATTCATTAAAGCAGCAATTAGGCACTCCACTGACATATGAACCACAGGTGTCATGGAACGAGTGAGAATTTGTTGAAAATATGTTATCCAGAAGAAAAGTGGTACTCCTAAATCAAAAGGTCGACTAGTATTTAGAGCTATTATTTTTTCATCTCCACTTTTGACAATTGGTTCCATAAAGAAAGCAGTGAGGCTCACAAAAATCATGCTCGCGTATACTTTGAAGACCCACCTATTAAGGAAATTTTATCGTTTATTTTAAGACATCCTTCACCACAAAAAAATAATAATCGTACCTTGAATGGCTGTCTGTTTTATTCTGTATAGCAATTTCCTGTGCATCTCGAGGTATGCATTGATCTTCTACGAGCATTTTTAAAAGAAGAACAATTTTATCATGTTTTATTACAACACACAGCGCCTTACACAGCGTGCAAAAAACAGAAGATATATAAAAAGAAACTTTGAAAAAAGTCTGAGTTTGATTCTGAGAAAAATATATCAAAAAGAATAAAGTTATAATTTCCAAAATCATGAATGTTATTGCCAAGAATGTAATAATACAATAGAGTAATTTTAAAAATAAACTCCAATGATTTGAACGCCACATTCCGAACATTTTAAGTGCAGAAATTGGCAGAGGAATTA
>CAKNWW010297532.1:0-10517 GCA_932074435.1 Andricus kollari | reverse complement strand
GGCCGATGGAGTGGAGAACAGGTTTTGTAGTTCCTTTATTAAAGAAAGGAGGGGGTAAAAAAGTGGAAGATTATAGAGGAATCAGGCTCATGTCAGTAACATGTAAAATTTGCGTGGAGGTGCTTAGGCAGAGATTACAAGAACAGGTAGAACAGAAAGGAAGTATTCCACACAATCAAACAAGATTCCGGATGGGGATGGGAACAGTGGACAACATTTTCGTTCTAAATTATCTAGTCAACTGGAACCTGGGACAGAAAAAAGTAAAACTGGTCGCTCTCTTCGCAGAATTTAAGGAAGCTTTCGACTCGGTGAATAGGAATGTTTTGTGGAAGGCAATGAAAGAAAGGGAGGTCAACGAAGAGCTGATTGAGAGGATAAAAGAGGTCTTTACGGAGACGAAGACAAGGGTGAGGATCGGGGAACAGAAAGGAGAGGAGTTCTGGATAGGAAGGCGTCTCAGGCAAGGGTGCCCGTTAAGTCCGTTTTTGTTTAGAATATTGTTAGGAGACCTAGAAGAGAAAATGGAATATACTCGTCAGCGTACGCGGACGATGTGGTGCTTCTGGCAGACAATGAAAGTGGAATGAGCTTGCTAATAAAAGGATTCGAAGATTATGTGAGAGAGAAAGACCTGATAATTGAAGTGACGAAGACGAAGGTAGTATGTTTCAGGAAGGGAAAGAATGAAGTAAAGTATGGATGGAAGATGAATGGGGAAATGGTGGAAATGGTAGAGGAATTTCTTTATTTAGGATTCTGGTTCGAAGCGGGTGGTGGAAATGATCTTCAGGTGAAAAAAAGGATGGAAAGTGCGAGTAAGGTGATGGGTCAAGTGTGGGGAATTGAAAAAAGAAGATTCAAAGAGGACTGGTAGATGAGAGTATGGCTGCTTGATTCACTGGTATAGTCAGTGATGAGTTACGGGATGGAAATTTAGGGGTGTAAGGAGTACAAAAAGGTAGAAAACATGCAAGAGAGATTTCTGAGATGGGTTATGGGAGTAATCTGGAACTGCCCAAGTTACATGTTGAGAGAAGAAACAGGGAGAGATAAATTGATGATAAGGCAGAGGAAAAGGATCTGGAATTTCGAAGAGAAACTTAGGAGTGGTAAGGGTAGCAAAGTTGCACAAGTATACCTGCAGGAAATACTAAAGAGAGAGAGGAGTGGTAACATGAGACATTCAAGAGAAGGAGGAGGGGAGATAGCAAGTTAGAAGGGAATGGAGAATGTGTGACGAGGGTAGGGAGTGGCAGGTAGTAGAGGGGGAAATTAGTAAGAAACAGGAAGAGAAGAGGTGGGAAAAAATTATGGAATCAAAATATGTGACTGTCCGCGAAGAAAGGGACCTAATGCGCGGTAGCTACATTTTACAGGAGGAGCGATTGAAGAGGTGTTCCAATACAGGATACAGGAACTTCATAAGAGGGCTTGACTTTGCAGATTAATAGCAATTCGAATTTTTCAGATATAGGAGTAATATTTTTTATTATGAAAGAGCAAATAAAAACCTATCGATTGGTGTGAAAAACTAAAAATCGATTTATTCCACATTAGTTCCCTTTCTTTGCGGGCGGTCACATATAATAAATGTTATAGATTGCTCAAGTTGGAAGGGGTCTCAGAATATCTAGGGAAATTGAAAAAGGAGTGCAGGTGGTTCAGGATGATACGTTTCAGAATGGGAGAAGGCATAAATAAGAGTAAATATTGGATGAGTGAAGAAATGAAAATGTGTCTGGTATGTGGGTATGAAAGGGAATCGTGAGAGCACGTGTTGGAGAGATGTACAGTGGAAGAAGAAGTGGTAAAGAGCGTTGTAGATAAAGTTTGGTGGATATTGAGCCGTTATGGACAAAGGGAAAACTGGATGAAGAGCTTAGAAGAGAAAAGCGAAGAGAGAATGCATGGAGGAGTAAACCAAAATTTAAATTTGTATAAGGTAAATTAGTGTTGCGTGACTTGGAAAAACTTTAAGAGTAATGGTAAGAGGAAACGGAAGCCCTGAAAGGTCTCGCGCATTTGCTATAGATAATAGTTAGTTAGATAATATTTTAGAACTTGTAAATAATAATAAGGCGAAGCGATTACAGGTTCAGATAAGCATAAGGCATAGTGTTTAAGTGATATTGTAAAAGATGTAAAGGGAACGGAGCCCTCAAACCCGTAAAAAGGAGAGTAATAAAATACATACATACATTATTTATTTTATGAACATTTGATGCATGCCGTCTCGCCGTTTTAATTTTAAACTGAAGCTTTAAACTTAATCTTCTGGAATCATACCGGGCAGAGCAGTATTAACTTTAGCTAATTTGTCCATTCTGAGAAAGACTTCTTGGTGGATTTTTGATCTCCTATTTCTCATATTGCCATTATCGGCTATCTGCAAAGGTGCTCTTTCTGGAACGAGTGGTATTTTCCCTGGAGGCTGTTGTTCTTCTTCTTGCTGATACAGAGCTTCATATCGGTTTTTACGCAAAAAGGATATCTGACCTCTTAAATACTGAGGCGTTTTATGAGCATATTACGGGTGCATATTGACCCAACGTTCATGTAACCTCTGCATGAGTCCTCTTCGCGCCGGTGAACTTCTTTCCTAACAGGTAAGGTTGTCCCTCCTGAGTTGGCCCGATCATTTAAAACGATGTTTTCGCGTTTATCCGGGGGCATTGACTGATGAGATGAGGATGTTATTAGTTAATTCAATACGATGTTTGACATCATTTGCGATGATGTTGTAGGTGATTATTATTTTGTTTTCAAACTTGTTCTCTGGTTAAAAAGAACCCGGTTTTCCATCATAGCCACGGTCCAAGTCAAGTGACTGATGAGATGAGGATATAATTAGTAAATTTAATACGATGTTTGAAGTAATTTGCGATGATGTTGTAGGTACAAAATTAGGAGAATGGTGTAGTTTGCAGTTCGTCTTTTGCCGCTGTTATGCTTACACAGGGGCCGCAAGTGTTGGAGATGACAACAGTTGCCTCTGGATGCTTTCTTAGGGCTACCATGTATCACTCTATAGGTTTTTAGTCTCGTGCTTCCTGATGGTCTAGGAAGTTTCTGACAATGCGACAGGTGTTTAATAAAACCGCCTTCTGAGCTGCTGCCAGTACCCTACTGACTCCTAAATGTTCAGGATGTTCAGTGGATCTCGCGTGCACATTGCCTGTAGCCGACATCACAATAGGATGGATAGATGCATGTTTCACATTCCTCCATATTCTCTTTACTTCATGCCTGAGCTCGCTATGCTTGTGAATCTTGGTTGTATAGGTTGCCTGCAAATTTCGTTCAAGTGGACAAGCAATGTCGATGATGTAGACTGACACCTTTTTTCTCCCATTAACCCGGTCGATTGGCTCGGATGTAATGATCCGTCTGGATAGTAACATCCCAATATAAGATGTAATCTTCGTTTTATAAAACCGGCATTGGAATGTATCTATAGAAATGCATCCATTCTGTCAAGAGTCCTAGGTTTAGGGCAAGCTGTTGATGTATAATTCCCGCCATATCATTGTGCCTGTGCGTATATTCTCTTTGAGCCATTACGCGACAACCATCAATAATATGCTCGATGGATTCGTTGGTATCTGTAGATAATCGGCACCGGCCAACCACGTCTTGATGTAGCACGTGTTTGCGATAATTTCTGCTGCCCGCAACCCTGTCTTGAATCGCAATAACGAATCCTTCCGTTTCTGGATACAGGACGCCTTTTCTCAGCCAAATATTGGATGCCTCACTATCCACTTAATGTTGATCTAACGTTTTGGGGTGCTCGCCGTGGATGGCTTTCTGTCTCTATTGCGTTTCTAATTCCTCTATGGTTTCTGCCCTGATATTCAAGGCTTCCTTTAAGGACGAATTGAAGGGCTTGTAGTCAAGATCAGTTTTATAGATGGTGTTGTTAAGCCTAACATCTCGCTTGTGTTCGACCATTGGATGAGCCCAAAGGAGTACGTGAGGACAGGGATGGCATAGGTGTTGATTGCCCTGATCTTGTTTGCCGGGTTAAGATAACTCTTCAGAACCAATCTGAGTCTTGTAGTGAAGGCAGTCGTTAGGCTTTTCTTAACTATCGTATGCTGAATACCCTTAGATTCGAGAATACCCAGGTATTTATATGACTCCTCAGCCATTGCCTCGATGTCCTTCTAGAAATCGTTCTCTAGCTCTGCGGTCCCTAATCCTCCTCTGGTTAAGTGCAGTGTTCTGCATTTATTTAGCCCCAACTCCATGTGGATATCATTGGAAAACTGCTTTGTGACGTCGATCACTTGCTGCAGTTTCTGTTCCGAACTAGCGTATAGCTTCTGGTCATCTATATATAGAAGATGGATCACTTGATGACCATCCTCGTTATGTCTAAACGTTAAACGCTAAACAGATGCATAATGCACTGAAGGATTCTCCTTGAAATAAAACCGTCTTCATGCGTATTGATCTATTTATCCTTGATTTTCCATGATCAAATTACTTGATACTTGCACCCCAAAGCATCATCGCTCGACTTAGGATGTCAATGATGCGTGGACAAATTTGGTATATTTTTAAGACTTCAAGCAAATAGTCATGTGGTACGGAAGGAAACGCTTGCTTGTAGTCAATTTATGCCATGTGCAAGTTTCTTTGATGCTTACGAGCTTGCGTCAGGGCAACAGCGTCTATGGTGACTAGGTCTTTACTGCCTAGCGAGTTTTTACAAAATCCTTTTTGTTCTTCTGTGAGGATGTCATTTTCGTCGCAGTGAGAATATACCTTATCTGCTATGATAGCTGTAAGATATTTATATATTATTGAAAAAGAGGCTATCGGTCGAAAGTCACATGGATTTTGAGTGTCTGGTTTGTTAGGAAACATGACTGGAGATGAAACCGCTGAAAAATCCAAAGCTGTGATATTAGTCAGCTCCATTTCAGGGTTATTGCTAGCTCTTGCATTCTCTAGTTGAAACCACGCAGCGTTTAAGTTGCTTCTGTTCGTTTTCCCCCAAACACCCGACCAATAGTTAGTCATGTCTTCCAGTTGAGGGACTTTGGTGTCTTGCTGGTTATTTTGCTTTACACTCAGCTCACGAAAGAACAAGTCTGTGCTGTTGGGAGTCTATAATCTCATCCAATATTGCTGGTGTTAATGTCTCGATGTATCGAGGGTGGATAATGTTAGCAACGTGGTGTATCAGCTTTCTGATTCATATTTCCTTTTTTATATTGATGTCATCAATCTCCAACCTGATCTTCCATGGTGGATCTCGCTCCCATCCTGGGGCAAAGACTGCATTTGTAGGCCTAGTTCTGCGGCCCAAGGTTTTAACGGTTGCCACAGCTGCACAGTATACAAGAATTTGCACTTCTAACGCAGTTTGTGTTGCGTTCAAATGCATGGGTAAAACCTTGCTGTTCATGTGTTCTATTAGTGCACGCAGATCATTTGTGATGTTCATCTTGGGCAGAGAATGCCTTTAGGAACATGTCTTACATGTTTAGAACATGTCTAAACTCTAGTAAAGCATGACCCAAATTCCTTTCTAGGTGCTGCAGTTTTTTGGGATTTCGTTGTTCAGATCATCTTTATTAATGTCTGGATGTGGTTCTAGTGGATCCGGTACTTGATGATCATTATCCCTTGCACCTATGCCTTAAACTTCAATCAGGTATTCGTTGTCTACATCTTCCAAGGGAAGTTCATCAATAGGAAGCTGCTGTTCCATTTCCATTTCGATGGCAGCTATTTCAACAGCCGAAAGCAATCTGTTTATAGATATTGAGCGTTTTTGATCTGCTAGATTCTGCTCGTTTATTCTTGTGGCTAGTTCTGAGTACTTAAGTAAGGAGAGTCGATGATTTTCTCTTCTTATACTTTGCCCACGTTTCTTTACCAAAAAATAAAAGCACATTACATCTCTGTTCGTATGGTATGTCCATATTAATCGCCTTGTTGGTTGCTGAACCTCTGCATCTGGCTCTGGTTGTGTTGGTACTGGATCATCCCCATGTTGAGGAGGAACATCAATTGCCGCTGTTTATTCGTGTGATGTGGCTTCCTCTAACTGATGTTCATTGCCGTCGTTTTTCCACGCCAAATCAACCTGTTGTTTAATCTGAATTGCTCAATCTTCTGAGATGTTTAGATTAGTCCTGATGTCCTGTGCCTTAGCGATAAGATCTCTTAGGGCGACTTTTTCTATTTGAGGATACCTTGCAGCAAATTTTGTTCTAAAATTGTATCCTTTTTGCGTGGGGTTTCAATCTTCGAAATGTCATTATAGAGACGCACCAATTCCTCATATATTGTGGTATCCCACTTAATGCTCTCCCACAGTATTTCTGTTGAGATGGTTGGCTCCAAATAGCTAACGCTAGCCAAAACATCCTCAGCAGGTACAGTTGATGTTTCACTGCTTACCGTATGTTAAAGATGTTCTTTCTGGCCAGCGGTTTGATTAGTGAGATCTGCCTGATTATCTCGCAGCTCACCATCAACACCGTCCCGCATGCTGCGGCCCCAGCGGTGGTTCGACGGGCGCCCCGACGATCCTCGGGAAGCGACAAGCGTTTCAAAATTTTCAAAAGACTCTCCATTGAAATGTATTGGTTTTGGTGTTTCTTTCAGTCACTTTCCTCTTCGTGCTCTGTCTGTCTGGCATGGGAAACCCTGTCAGTAGCAATGCTACAGCCAACATAGCGGTTAAATTCATGAGAGGAAAGCTCTACCGTGACAACATCGCGAGAACACCTTTGGTAGGGTATTATGAAGTTGTAGGCTCCGGAAGCTACTATCATGGTTCCTTAAAGTAACCAATCCCAACGCAATTGGAACGTGTACGTCATTCACTTCCGCTCCTTCTGTCCTAGAAGGTAAGCAAGAGCGGGAAATTTACGCGAGATAACATCGTGCACCACTGTTCCTTGGAGTCAGGTCTCTAACCGCGGATGACCTCACGCGGCAGACGGGACAGTTGGAGATAAATGTTTCACCTCTGGATAATTTTGTACAGCTAACAATCTTTGTAGAATGTTATGAGGAACAGTGTTGGCGGACCAGGTGAAGTGGTCCCAGAAGAACAGCCTTTTGCATCCGGTTCGCGATGGAATGAGCCTGACACTGGCAAGCCGGAATCTTGTTGAGTTGGATATGAAATGAAGCTTTCATACCTCCAAGGCAGCTGATTATAAGAACTACAAGACGGACTTTGCAGCCTTGGTACAGCCTGCTCAGCTCGAAAAGAAGTGCTTGATATTTCGCCCGTTTTTCTTCCTCTTTTGCCGTGATATTACCATCGGCTGTTGCCAAGAATTCAATCACGTAAATGATCTTGGTCTTCAGATCTTGGAGGACAATATCAGGCTTCGTAGCAGTGATACGTTGAGTGGTGGAGAATGAGAAATTCCTGTAGATCTTACACTGATCATTCTCCACAACGGACTCGAGTTCCCCCTGAACGTATGGTAAGGCGGGCAATAGATCCACACCACAGAAGTGCCTAAGATGGTAATGTAACATTGTGTCTCTGTATGTACCCGTAGCGTGCATACTTTGAGCATCCACTGAGAACATGTCCAAGTGTTTCTGGCTCTTGCTTGCACACTCGGCTGACTTGAGAAACATGTTGGACAGACCCATCGAGAGCTCTTCTCTACGTATGATGCAGTAGAATTTACCATGAAGGGGTTTGTTGTCAGCATGTTCTCTTAGTAGAAGCGTATGTTCGGCTTCCTGTGCACGACTTTTGAGCATCTGCGGCACGATATAGAAACGCCGCAGCATTGACGGCTTCATGTTGATGTACGAGTCGCATAAGAGAATCTGTGCAATTTAGAAGTGAGCAGGCTGTAGCCAGAACCGTTCTTCGATGAAGACACTCCAAGCTTAGCAAGCCTCTACCCCCTTTATCTCGATGTAGGTATATTCGAGGTACGGAAGATCTAGGATGATGACTTCGATGGATTGTCATCATCTTGCGTGTGCTTCGGTCAAGTTTCTTCAACTCATCGACGTTCCATTTTACTGCGCCAAATGTGTAGAGCAGTATAGGAACGGCCTGGGTTTCCGCTTGCGGTATTCCAAGATATGTATATGTTTCTCCATTACCAAGATGTTGAATGGCATTTCCGCCTAGGAGTTGAACATCCCGATCGTCACTCGATGGTGTAGTTTCTAGTCGTCATTGGTGTAGGTGGACGCAGGCACACTTGTCCAGTCCAAAGCTCATGCCAATCGCTTCAGAGTACCTATTCACCGCCTCCACAAGAATGTTGAAATCCTCTTTCGAAGAAGCAAACAGTTTAAGGTTGTCCATGTAAAAAAAGGTGGTTGACCTTATATTCTCTTCTGTTCGGCAGGCCACATAGGTATCCAGAGCTTTTGCCTCGGAGCACTATATATAGAGGCAAGACGGAGATGCAGAAAATTATCGGACCTAAAGAGTCTCCTTGGAAGACCCCTCCCTTATATGTGATATAGCTGGTAGTCACTTGTCTTTTGTCAGATGTTATGACAAATCTTGTCCGCCACAAGAGCATAAGCTCTTTAATGCATCTCACTATTTTTGATTGGACCTCCATGCACTCAAGGATCTTAAGAAGTAGCGCATGGTTCGTGTTATCGAATGTCTTACGATAGTCAATCCAAGCCATGGACAGATTGCGTCGATACTTGATCGAGTCTTGGGTAATACATCTGTCTATTAACAGGTTCTGCCTGCAACCTGCCAGCCCTCTCTTGCATCCACGTTTTTCATTTATTGCACTCCATACCGGCTCAATAGATGTTAATATTCTCTCTTTGAGGATGCCAGTAAATAGCTTGTAGCTGGTGTTTAAACAAGCTATGGGCCTGTAGTTATGTGGACTTAAGAAATCTCCGGTCTTAGGGATCAATACCGTGCGCCCTTCCACTAGCCACTGTGGAATGTGTTGTTCTCCGTTTAAGAAAGTAGTAAATATACGAGCTAGATGTTGGTGCGTAGAAGTGAACTTCTTCCACCAAAAGTTGTGATTTTATCTGGCTCTGGATCCTGCAACCTTTGTCTTTGGCAAAAGTTACGAAAGAGTGATATATCTGAAGCGTCTTCATTTAGCTGATAAGTATGTCCATACACTTTCTCACAGAAGACTTGAATCTCTTCTCGACTAGGCAGATTTTTAACGGCACGTGACGTTTTATTGAACAGACGGGAAGGATGAGTAGAAAAGGTGGAATTTTCCTGAATCCATTTTACTCGCTGTTCAAGGCGCTGTTTCGCTTTTGAAAGAGATCTTATTTTTTGCGTCCAGTGCTGCTTGATGGTCAAAAGTTTACACTTGTTCAGCGTGTGACTAGCTTTCCTCATGTTTCGAGCAAATGCCCTAACTTTTGGAGTGAATTTTTTATTTGATGTTATGTAGCTAATCACACACTGAATATTTTTTATGCTTGCCGTCTCGCCGTTTAAATTTTTAACTGAAGCTGTGCAATACGCTCGCGAGTCTTACTCAGGCGTACTGAAGTATCGTTACTTCTATTGTCGCTAAGCAGAGACACCGCCTTCTCATAAACTACACAGTTCAGATTCCAAAAATTATCATCTTCGGGGAGCAAATCGGGGAGAGCATTATTAGCTTCATATAATTTGTCCATCCTGAGAAAGACTTTTTGGTGGATAGATCTCCTACTTCTTATGTTGACATTATGGGCTATCTGCAAAGGTGGTCTTGCTGGAACGGGTGGTATTTTCGCTGGAGGCTGTCGCTCTTCTTATTGCCGAAAAAGAGCTCCATATCCGTTTTTGCGCAAAAAGGATACCTGATCTCTTAAATACTGAGGCGTTTTATGAGCATATTCCGGGTGCATATTGACCAAACGGTCATGTAACCTCTGCATGAATCCTCTTCGCGTCGGTGAGCTCCTTTGCCAACAGGTAAGGATGTCCTTCCTGAGTTGGTCCGACCACTTAAATCGATGTTCTCGCGATTGTCCGGGGCTATTGCCTGGTCGTCGCCTCGGTTCGGTCCTATTGCCACTCCCAACTGAACCATGGCCTCCATCCGAGAGAGGCCTATTGTGGGTGGCACTGCGCGATACTGGTGACCTAACCGCATAATTCGTCGCATTGGGGAGTTAGCCCAATGCAACGTGGCTGGCTGCAAGAGCCGGAGCTCTCGGGCGATGGGTTCGCCACATCCCTACGCCTAAATTAATTATTATTAAAGAAATTGTAGGCTCCGGAATCTACGATCATGGTTCCTTAAAGCAACCAATCCCGACGCAACTGGAACGTTTACGTCATCCACTTCTGCTCCTTCTGTCCTAGAAGGTAAGCAAGAGCGGGAAATTTACGCGAGATAACATCGTGCAACACTGTTCCTTGGAGTCAGGTCTCTAGCCGCGGATGACCTTACGCGGCAGACGGGACAGTTGGAGATGAAGGTTTCACCTCTGGATACTTTTTTAGAGCTAACAATCTTTGTAGAATGTTATGAGGAACAGTGTTGGCGGACCAGATGAAGTGATCCCAGAAGAAC
>CAKNWW010297516.1:0-11094 GCA_932074435.1 Andricus kollari | reverse complement strand
CGAGGAATGCTCGAGCCTCAGGTAGCGTTCTTTGTTCTCGCGAGAGACTGGAAGAGAGAGCGAGTGGCTTTACAAAATTTATAATCTTTGACTGCCAGAACTGGATGTCCTTTTTAAACAGTCTAGGCAATTCGATTGCCTTCGACTCCCGTAAGGATCCTTCCACTTCTGGAAGTGGATGAAAAATGTGGCAAGGCAGAGAGGATACGATCCTCAAACCTTCCCACGAAGTTTTTCACCCTGAGATCTCGGCTATTTGGGCACAAGATTTCAAAGTGGCGTTTTGCCGTCATGGAGCTCTTTTTATAGGAATGCTCCACATTTCCCTCTCTCTCTCTCTCTCTTATGCAATCTCTCCCGAGTGGGAGTTTTAGCGTTTGCGCGTTAAGAGTTCTCCTGCGAGATGCTATATTTTGTAAGCATTCCACAGGAGGTGTTTCTGTTGCCTATGCTCAGGCTATCCCTGTAACTCGCAGGTTACAATATATATATATATATATATATATATATACACACAAACATACATACAAAAATATATATATATATATATATACAAAATTAAAAAAAAAAAGGTTAAAGAACCACCGTAGGGTCCCACTGGGAGCAACTGCCATTTAAAAATGACACCGGCTCACAGTAAAACCGCGGTAATCACACATATGACCACGTCTGACGACCGTGAGATGGGTGGTCACATGGCACGATGAAATCACAACGGCAGGCCGGCGAAAACCTCGTGTGTATTGAGGACACGAAGCGACCCAAGGATGGTCTTGATACCTCTTCTCCTTTTCTTTCTCCTTGGCAGTGATGTTGTAGTCGGCTGGAGCCGAGAATTCGGTCACGAATATGGTTCGTTTCTCGAAGTCTTGGAGAACAATGTCAGGCCTAGAGTGAGCAACGGAGATTGCTGTCCGAAAATCGTAGTTCCAGAAAATTTGGCACTTCTCGTTTTATACAATTAAATCTATCTCCCTTGGAGCGTTCGGCAGGGCAGGGTCGCAGCCAACACCGTAAGAGCGACAAAAATGGTAATAAAGCGCTCTTAGGGCCGCATCATCTCTGTAGATATACGTTGTTCCCGCATGGATGGGACACCCAGATAGTATGTGTTCTAGGTACTAGCGTGTGCATGCCACGCTCTGCACCTATCGCTGGGAACTTCTTGACATAAAATGCAGTCACGGTATACCAAGGTGGAAATGACACCGTCCTGGCATGTGAAAATGAATCCTTACCTGAATTAAGCCCTGATGATCTGAGAAAAGCAAAAGACTGCTCCGTCGACAAGGACTGTTTTTCTACATTCTTGTGAAAATGTCCGTGGATTTTCTTGTCGAGTAGCTCTTGATGAAATTTTTCAACTTCTGCTTTCTTTACTTCGGCTTTTAGAAGTGAAGCTTCTAGATGGAGCAATGCACTTTCCTCATTTCTGATGCAAAAATTCAGGCCAGGGGTCTCGGTCGCCTGCTTTCCGGCTTTGTAAAGGAACGCTCCTTTGCCAATCATCTCATGTTTCCTGACCATATTTAGGAGAGGATCTCTGCCATTTGTAACGCCGTCCGTGTTCGCTTTGACGGCGTGAGATGTATAATCGCAGAATGGACGAATTGGTTTGCAAGATCTTTGGATATATGCAGAATTTTTCAGTTCAGAATATTTGTATAATAAAAAATAAAAATATTTATTCAGAATGGGAGACAAATATTTCTAGTACGCTACTAAATGACCTTTCATAAATTCATAACCAAAAGGGTTACCTATATATTTTAAGAATGTAGCTATTACGTGAAACGAGTGCGAATCGAAGGAAAATCCAGAATTGCGTGCGCACTCATTAATGCAAAAGAGGGGTGTACTAGTCCGACGAATCAAGAGACCCACTCGATACGAGGACTGATCAAGGAAGATCACTCTGCGCTCGACACCGCTAACGACAGGTGCTTTTGCCAGGACGGGCTCCTTCCGTTTTGCTACCAGCTCCAGATCTTAATCGTTTTCGCTAACAAAATCTTTTAGTTCAGGTTTAATACTCTTTCAGAATTGGTGCCGGTGTATATATTCAGGACCAATTTCCTGAACGGAGAAAATTAAATCCGTCGAAAAATCAACGTTTGTAGACGCGTTTCTGTAACTAAGATTTGGCGATACAGTTGAATTTAGAATCATCAACTAAAGTAGATAAAAAAATGGATATTTGCTAAAGGTAAATTATCTAAAAGCTGAATAATGCTAACACTGGTATCCCTGGTGGGATTCAAAAGTTTTGGATGAAAGGAGATTTGGGAAGTTCTCATTGATTCTATGCTTAGAGTTTCGAGCAAGAGCATAATTAGGAAACATGTGCGTCGCGACACCCGAACCTCGCGCTTTTCGTTGACCCGTGAGACATAAAGTTAATTGATTTCATTGTGACTTTAACAGACCAAATGTAAATTGGCAAATTTATGCCTCTATTTAAACGATAAGAAAGCTATCTATCTAAAAGCAATTATTTAATTTAACGTGCATTTTTTAAAATGAATTAATACTTTGCTTCAGGGATAAATGAATAAAAACATTTCTAGTAATCCGGTAGTTAAGATTTTCTTGTAAAAATGTCAGACAAGGAAAATGGCGAGGAAAATCCCCAAAAAGGGAAAGTGGGGAAATCAAATAATAAAAATCCACTTTGGAAAATAGCGAAGAAATATCGATCAATGAATCAACTGATGAATCTAATTTCGAAGATTCACAAATTAATAATGAGCGTGTTTCGAACCAAGGAAGAAACGAAAATCCTGGTGGATCGAACGCCAACCTTAGTGATAATCCGACTGATCCGCTAAATCCGTTAATTATGGGAATTAGCTCACAAAATAGGGAATTAGATTCCAATAGTGAACAGGTGCACAATATTTTTGATGAAATAGAAAAACTATGAGAAGACGTTTATAAGAGATTTAGTAAAAATACTGATATCCTTGCTTCCATGCAAAAAACGATGCAAAAAGTCAGAAAGCCCATACGGAATTAGACAATAGGGTAGCTTCTTTTGCGATAACGCTTACAAAAAAAATAGATTGCCGTGTAGACAACCAAAGAGAAAGATGCGAAGCGCAAGCAAAATATTTAGAAGACAATATTATCGATATTGAGAAAAAAGTTGATGTATTAAAAAAAGCTACGAAAGTAATACATGTAGATCAAGCGGATTTCGTAGTAGCTAATATTCAAAATAGAAAGCGTCTAGAGGACTTGGAAGAACAACAGTTTACATTGGAAAAGCGTGTAGATCGAAATGTAGGATCGAAAAATATAAAAACTCCGTTGTTAAGAAATGATCCTATTCCAAAATTCTCTGGGACGGACCGCGAGCGACCTATGGTGTTTTTGAATGACTTTAAAAAATACGCAAGAGCCATGGATGTTAGGGCGTACTATTTTCACTATGTCATAAAATCATGCTTGACAGGTATGGCACGAGAGTGGTGGAATATGGTACGTGATCATATGAGTGATGATCCAATATCATTTAAAGCAAAATTTATAAAAAGGTTTTGGAACGATGATATGAGATTGAAAATCGGGAAGGACCTGCAATATGGTTATTATAAGTATCCAATAAGTCACTTTTTGTAAGGTCAATAGAATAAAGAGACAATAAGTATTTTCCAATTAATACTATGCAATGAGACGTTTCGGCCAAGATTGGAGCCCTCATCAGTCAAATTTATTAAAGTTTCTAAGAAGAAAAATGCCAAAAAATGGTCATTATTGTGTAAGACAGAGTCAAAAATTGTAGTTAAAATTAAATAAATAAATAAAAACGAAGGACGGAAACACAACGAGCCAGAACAGATGGTAAAGTCTGACTGCCGAACATGCAATGAAAATGATAAATAATGCCAGGGACTTAATTCCACCACCCTCTGAATGTGAAATAATAAGATGTCTATCGAGACACTTTACAGAGGAGGTCAGGGCCGCCTTCATCATTCGAAATATAGAATCATGCGAAGAATTTATAGAGTTTCTGGAATCATTAGACCAAGCCGGGCCACTTAATTCATCTTCAAGTTTCAAGCGGGACATTAGATTCGCTTGTGGTTATATTTTTCGCGTTCAACCCCACCTATCTCGAAAACTTTTGATTTTTTGGACTGGTACCCATTAGGATTTTTTGAGCAGGAGGCTTGGAGCTATCTTATATTGCAATTTCAGCCAATTTTTCAGGGGCCGCATTGTAATGTGAAGTGTGCGAGGTACTCTGAGTTTAGCAAATTGAATCCAAAAGATGTGTCGCTGGTAAACTGCATCAAGCGAGATTCAGCAACCCCAAAACGGTTGTTGAAGTTTATTGCACGGCTTTTCCTGTATTTGACTTTGAAATGCCCTTGAACCTGAAGCGGTGGAGGTAAATGGACCTAGGATTTCGATTCAGCGACTCCAAAAACATATGTAAAAGGTTTTTAAAATGCATTGCACGGCTTTTCCTGTACAAGCGAAACGATAGATATCATCAAAATCAATCAGATAACAATTATGGCCGCGGTTATGATGGTCAAGATCGACGAGGCAATCGAAATCAAGAAATCAAACGGACAAAACGAGATGAGACATGATAAAAACAATGTGAGTCGAAACAATCGACAAAACGAAACATGGGGCGATAATTATAGTCCAAGAGCTGGTGACGTTTTTCGCGAAGTAAGAGTATAAGTTCTAGTTTGTGGCGGATATATCTGTGAAAATGACCTTTCTTTCGAAATCCATAAATGCCAGACGCCCTGCCTGGGGCGTTTGGGCACCTGAGCCAGGTGAAAAAATTTGAAATTTGCAGTGACAGTATAAGAACCAATTTTCTTCTAGGATCGATTATTGATGCCCCAAGTTTATTATTATGCAATCGCCAGACCGATAGCTTGGGGATAACATACTGCCAGACTCGATAATTATCAATAAAAAAACTTGGATTTTGCAGTGAGAGTATAAGGTCTGGCGTTTTTAATGACATAAAGAATAGTATTCACAGGTAGCATTCGTAAAACGACTGACCGAAATTCCGGGGATAACACCTTCAAAATTAAGTTTGAAAATGAATAATTTTCCTTCGAAGTGGTGGTCGGAGCGGGGATCTTTTACCCTGACGCGGCTGCTCCCTCTTCCCTCGGTCCCCGCTCGGACCACCACTTCGAAGGAAAATCATTAATTTTCAAACTTAATTTTGAAGGTGTTATCCTGGGAATTTCGGACTGTCCTTTTACGAATGCTACTTGTGAATACTATTCTTTATGTTATTAGAAGCGCCAGACCTTATACTCTCACTGCAAAATCAAAGTTTTTTTATTGAGAATTATCGAGTCTGGCAGTATGTTATCCCCAAGCTATCGGCCTGGCGATTGCATAATAATAAACTTGGGGCATCAATAATCGATCCTAGAAGAAAATTGGCTCTTATACTGTCACTGCAAATTTCCATTTTTTTCACCTGGCTCAGGTGCCCAAACGCCCCAGGCAGGGCGTCTGGCATTGATGGGTTTCGAAAGAAGGGTCATTTCCCAAATATATCCGCCACAAAATAGGACTTATACTCCCACTTCACGAAAAACGTCACCAGCTCTTAGACTATTATAGAAACAGGCAAACGCGTAGTCTCGATATGGTAAAGAACAATGCGATAGAGGCGAATCCGAGGCCAAATGATTTTAAAAAACATCTCCCGCTGGATATGCGCGGCAATTTATGGGAAAATGATAACAATGAAATAGTTAGAAACCTCTATAAATGTCTAGTAATGCACATCGAAATACAAAACATAAAAACTAAAGCGTTAATAGATACTGGAAGCGAAGTGACGTCTGTCTCAGAAATTTTTTTTTGAAAAATTCAAGAAATGCGAATTGTTGTCAATAGTTGGAACAAGTATAGTAAGAGCTACTGGAACGAAACCTGTAAAATTGAAACATCAGGTCTATGCGAATTTCAAAATGGGCAATTGGAATGGAGCCTATGCATTTTTAATAGTTCCTAAACTGAACAAAGAATGTATAATTGGGGTTCATTTATTAAAGAGATTAAGAAGTAAAATTGATTTTGATAATAATACAATGGAATTGAAAGATAAAGAAAAAACTATAAAGATTGAATTTATGTACGAGGATCCAAAAATAATACGTTTAATATTTGATCCCGAAAATTCTCAAAAAGAGAAATATTTGAGTTGCTCAGGAAAATATTTAGTTGTCGAAGAAATTCATCCTAATGTTGTTAGAGAAATAAGTCACATTAAAACTTATGATGATGCCCAAAATCGATTCGCATTAACTGATGAGGAAATTAAAGGAAAAGTAGCTCCATGCACTGTATTAGAAACAAATGGAAAAGAGAGATTTTTCAAGCTAATACAGCGATATAAACAAGTTTTCTAAAAAAATCCAGGTAGGATTAATGTATACAAACACGAATTATAAATCGACGACAAAAGACCGTTCTTGATGCGAACTTATCCCGTGCCTATATTTCTCAGAGATAAAGTTAATAAGTAAATTAAAACCTTACTTGAATTAGGAATTATCCAACGATCGAACAGTGCTTATATTAACCCGTTAGTTATCACTACGAAAAAATATGGATATATCCGAATCTGTTTAGATGCGCGAAAACTGAACGATTTAATCACGAATGATTATTATGATTGTGCAGAACCAACGGAGGTTTTTTTTCAAAGATGTTCATGTACCAAAGTCATGTCAATACTAGATTTAGATAGAAGCTTCTGGCAAGTGCCATTGCACGAAAATTCAATGAAGTATACAGCATTTCTACATGAAGGAAAATGCTATGAATCACTCCCTTTGGTTTAAAAACAAGTACGGCGGCACTCGTGAGAGCACTAGATTTAGTTTTAAGAGGAATCGGAAATTTTATAATTGCGTTCATGAATGATATGTTATGTATATCTCAAATTACTTCTCAGCATCTGGACCATTTAGAACTTCTTTTTCAAATCCTACAGGATTATAACGTAATGGTTAACTTTGAAAAATCTCATTTTTTTCGTCCCGAAGTAAAATTCCTAGGACACTTATTAACACCTCCTGAAATATAACCGAACCCAGAAAAGATAAAGGTAATCCATGACTTTCCAACAACAAGAAATTTAAAAGAATTATGAAGATTTCTGGGATTAATAACCTACTATACTAAATTTACAAATGAACATGCTCAAGAAACTGTACCACTCCTAGAATTGCTAAGATTCGGAAATAGATAGATTTAGGACCTAGAAAAAGAAGGTGCGTTTAAAAAAGTCAAGGCTTTGTTTTGTGAGTTTGTTATTCTCACCTATCCCGATTTAAATAAACCCTTTTATTTACAAACCGATGTCAGTGACGTAGCACTAGGAGCCGTACTTTACCAAAAGGACGAAGCAGGGAAGCAATCTCTTTTGTCAGAAGAACTCTCAAAGGATCTGAATTATCTTACTATACCACGGAAAAAGAACCATTTGCTATGGTCTGGGCTTTAATAAAATTTAGATCCTATGTCCTAGGACCCAAATTGATTATCCGAACCGATCATAACGCATTTACTTTCTTAAAAACCTGCATATTGGTAAGTGGAAAGCTCACCCGTTGGATGATGGCGATCCAAGATTAATGGTTCGACATCGAGCACTGCCAAGAAAAAGTAACGTAGTTGCAGGCACACTGAGCAGACTATCGTCACATGAATCGGGATATCCATTCGATTTGAATGAGGGAAAGATTTTTCTATACGCACTAGCAAAAAGACCATCTTCAGAATTGCGAAAAAGACTAAACAACTTCGCACAAGAACAAAAAGAGGATCGCACTCTACAGAAACGATTAAAAGACATTGAAGAAGGAAAACAAAAAAATTCGAAGTCCATGAAAATTTGGTATATTTAAGTACAAAAAAAGGAAGGAGACTTCGTTTAACAAAAGGGATAATCGATGCAATAGTCGATGAATGCTACGAATTATATGGACACATGGGCTGGGAGCTCAAAAGGTTTTCCGCATGTTGAATGAATACTTTTATTACCCCACTTGGCAAAAATTATTCGAAGAATATTAGCCAGCTGTGATTCGTTAAAAAAATAAAATAACAAACCAAACGGGCTGTGCTGAATTGAGAAGCTACGCTCCTGAGAAACCTAGCGAAATTCTCTCCATAGACTTTTATGGACCACTTCCGGCATCAAAAGGAGGATTCAAATACATACTATCCACAGTTGATGTTTTCAGCAAATATGTAAAATTATATCCAATAAGAAGAGCAACAGCCAAAACAGCAATCAACAAAATCTTCAAGGACTGCTACCCAAATATGGAAAGCCACAACAAATCTTGACTGATCACGGTACACAATTTACAGGTAGTCAATGGTTAAAGAAAATAGAAGATTTTTCAGGACACTTACTGAAAATCGCCACAATTCCTAGTGGAGTTGGATCAGGATCATCGAAAGTTTTATGAATGAAACTCATCACGAGACAACTGAACTCACTCCTATAGAAATCCACTTAAACCAAAAATCAAAAAGAGTATGGGAAAGTTGGTTGAAACTACTCCCACTGACCCCAAATTTTGGATATGAAAGAAAAATCGAAATGACATATGAGAATATTAATCGCACTGGAAAAAGAAGAGCCGAGACATTTAACTAGTTGGGACTACGACTCCAGAATTTTTCGCATCTTTCTAGTAACTTTTTAAGAATCGTTCTATACTTTCTGTTGAAGTGCATATCCTTGGCTATTAATGTGATTTTTTAGGCGCATGATATTCATTATATAAATTTTGGCGAGTGTATAACTGAGATCATATCCTGTGTCGGGGCAGGCTGGGACAAAAGAATAATACAAAAAGAAAAAGAATGTAAAGAAAAAGAAAAAAGTGTATGTTTACATAAATGAACAAAATAAGATATAATAAAAATAAGACATAGAAACTAATAAATAAAATATAGATAAGTTACTATTACACGAGAAATAAAAATAAAAGAAATTAAGTCGAAACTACCACCGGCGACAATGTATACATTGAGAAGGACAACATTAAGATACTCTAAGTATGTAATACAAATTAAATTTAGTATTCGAATTGCTTTCGATCTAACAGGATTGCGTTTGAAAATTATGAATAAAAATTTCGCAAGCGTTACAAAACGTGCTAGATAACAAAACTGTATCTTTGTAATACCAACTGCAGGTAAAGAACAGATTTTTTTGGGGTGATCCTACCTTTAAACACACAAATAAATAACAATACAGTAACAAAACAAATGAAAATACCTTTCAAAAAACGGCAATACAAATAAATAAGAAAATATATACAATTTATGCCGTAAGTGTGGTCGGACCGACATCAAGGATTTTTTTCATTTTTTTTAGACAACGCGTGTTGAAAATGGACCCACAACCAATTAAGAAAATGGTCGATGAAGGGTCGCAAGCTTACGGGCGTATGATGGTAGGGGCCTTAGCAAAATTAAACATTAAAAACAAAAATGGTAGTACAAGTATATCTGACAAAGTGGAGCACACGCAACAAAACGTTACAGCGATAAGTTCTAAAACAAAAAGATAAAACATGCAAACACCAATGTTTGGTCTAGGAAGAAGACCGGCACACGTAATGAATCACAGAGGAAATTTACCTATAGTAATACAAATAGAAGAAAGCAACTTAAAAAAGGAAGATATCCCTGAACTAATATGTTAAAGGGACATGCAATATAAAAATTGGATGCGCAATGTACTCACCGAGATGCGAGAATGCGTACAAGAAATGAGCGATAAACTCAAAAAATCACATCAGAACAGGAAAAGGAATAATCAAATCAAGGGACACGAAAAAAAAACAATCAACCAAAAACACGCAATGGATTGTTAGAAGAACCAGAGAAATTATTGATTGGACAACAAATAGGGGGGCAGTTTTACTCTCTAATTATTGGTTACGATAACATGAAATATAACTCAGAAGAAAATAAATTATAAATTACAAACTGTATGTACCTCACAAAGGCTCAATACCTCAATTACAATTCAAATAAAGCACATCATTATTAAAATAAAACAAAATCACTAATAGTTAATAAATAAACGAATGTATCCAAAAATTTCGTTTTTGTATCCATTCGTTTAGGGGGGCACAGTTAACCCGTACTATTAAAAAAAAAAGTTGAAACTAATACTTTTCATTCGCCGCATTTGTCTGGGGGGCACTGAAGTCCAAAGTACCATCAGTAATATAAATTGTATGCCTTATTCACTCACGCTATAATTCTCATTCATTATTGCTTAACTTGGATACAAATTAAACATAAAATAATTTATTTTGAGACAGAAACAAATATCTTCCCTTTTTCTTTGTTAAACGAAGCAATCGTTCAAAAATGTTAAAGATTCCTTATTTTAGGGGGGCACTGAATCAGTTCAGAATATTTGTATGATTAAAGATAAAAATATTCATTCAGAATGGGTGACAAATATTTATAGTACGCTACTCATAAATTCATAACCAAAAGGGTTACCTATATATTTTAAGAATGTAGCTATTACGTGAAACGAGTGCGAATTGAAGGAAAATCGATAATAGCGTGCGCATTCATTAATGCAAAAGAGGGGATGAACGAGTCCGACAAATCAAGAGTCCCACTCACGGTGTGCCTGAACCAACTTTAAATGCAAGGTCAAATTTTTGCACATCAAATTTTTTTATTGGGTTCGATTAAGGGGCTTAGAAGTAGTGTGCAAAAATAATTTTAGTCAAATCCCCCGAGCCGTTTTTGAGAAAAGTGTTTTTTATGGGTTAACAATGAAAATTTTCAAAAAAATGTGATGCATTTTTACTTTTTTCACTTTGTTTAACGAAATATGGTAAATAAATATAATATCAGTACATATCAATTCTGAAACAAAAAATAATTTATTTGTACACATGTCGGGCATTGTGTTCTTGTACAGCTTTTAGTAAGTTACTTGGGTAATGAGGGTATATGCTCGAAACTTTATATTTAGCCCAGGTCATTTTAAAATCCGAATGGACAAATTCCATGGCCTGTTCACTGTAAAATCCAAGG
>CAKNWW010297515.1:0-22596 GCA_932074435.1 Andricus kollari | reverse complement strand
TCCAGTTTTCTAATAAAAGTACATTTTCATTTGCGTAATTAGAGTAATTTTCGTACATATGATGCGTACATTCAATACCATTGATTACAATCGTTTCACGCAATTCCTGTAGCGAGGGACATTTCAAATCAAGCATATTAACATTCTTGTTGCAACTGTTAAAATGTTCTCAAATATTATAGGTACTTGAGAATACGGTAAATCACCAGAATTACAAGGTATCCAATGATGTTTCCGCTCTGCCAAAATGATTATAGACTTATATTTAGTCGGAACGTTGTTCCACTTGCAGGTTGGTTGAAAGAGAAAAGAATATACAAATTTATTGACTGGCAACTTGAAGCCCTGCACATCCACCAAGAACTCCATCTTGAATGCAACTAAACTATTTCTACTTGTTTACAGCAGTCTTATAGAAACTTTTTCACCCCGCCACTAATTGGCTTATACTCAACTATACGATAATGCAAAATTAAGCAATATGCAGTCAGTAACAACTAGAAGTGGCTACTCTATAAATTCTAGTCATGTTAGCAATGGTTGCTGTTCTTTACCATAGTAATTAGCTTGAAATTTTGTGTACATTTCATAAAGAAGAGCATACTGATTTCGATTAATATCAAGATTCAAATTACTATAAGGATAACACTGATCATTTAAAAGTAGCTTGACATTAGTCAGATTGTAATGATCAAAGCTGCTAGAACTTCTAATAGTATTATTTTTTCTGTTTGTTTGAAATCCTAGTATAACAAATCTCGGTTTCTCCAATTGTGTTGAAGTTTTTACTGTCCAAACATGGTTTAATGTAGTTGGAAGTAGAGGATATTCATACAGTTCCCAAGTTCTAAAACTTATTGGAATAGATGGATCTTTTTCAATATATTTTAACAACTTAAATTTTCGTGAATCTGACAGTCTAACACTAGGCAATAACCATTCTATTTTATTAATTTCAATTTTATACTGCTCAATGGGAGCTGCTTGCAAGATGACATTTGCATCACTTTTTGATCTTGCCAAATAAGTTCATGCTTAGCATTGACAATGATTTTGTGATACTCTTCAGCAAAACCAAATACCATGCTAAGCGGTATGAATACATCAGTATTCTGTATGTACCGCGATTGCCCAGGATTTAGAGATACATAATTTTTCATGAGACTAGTGAGACCAACATTTTTATTTCTATTAATTGCTATTACATTGATTCTGTATCTTGCTTCTTCAAACAAATGACAGATGGCATTAGAAAATAAAACTGTGGTTGTCACTAGTACTCCATCAGTTCTTATGATTCTTCCATGTACATGAAGTGAACTTTTGCTCGGTGGGAGACAATGGTCCTGATTTTAAACAGCAATCCGAATTTCGTCACTGTTGTTGAAGGTTGATGAGGCATAAGGCTGATGTGCATGAATTTCACAGTGTGCAATCGAATCATCAAAGATGATTGGTGCTTGAATATTTAAAATTTCCCCCCTCCATGACAAATAATTAGACTTTGATAAACAAATTTATAGATGCAGGTGCAAAAAATCTTGAATCTCTTTACTTTCTTCTTCTTCTTTTGAGCTTTAGACCTAGACTTCTTAGAAAGAGGGTGCGTTGAGGTGTTAACCCTTTGACTGCTTTTTGTCGACTGATTAGTTTGTGGCATTGTGATGTGTAGTCTAATTGTTATAACTTCTCCATGAAAATTAACCAAATGTCCGTCTTGATCAACTATAAGGAGCTGTATATGATCTATTGTCTGCACGGCGACTGTTAAGTAAATGCCATGAGATGGTACTTCCACTATCTTATATCCAGGTGGCACCACAGGAAACAATTCATGAATAGTATGTACTTTCTGGCAATTAATGCATGCACCTGTCGTTATGCTACACTCAGTACTCAAAGAATTCACTTTTATGATTGAGACCGGTTGATCAGATTCATAAACTTGATTAGCTTATAGTCTGCGTGGAGAAAAACCCGGCTAATGACCGATAAAATATTTCGGTTCAAAATTTACATCGTGACTTCAATAAATTTCACTTTTTAAAGTATTATTGTTTGGTTTAATATGAATTTCAATACCCTTTTTACTAAAGCATTCTGTAGATAGCTCAATCGGAGAAAAATAGTGAGTTTCCAGAATTGGAGAATTTCCCGGTAATGTTAGTGTCAATGAATCATCCATGATGACAGCTAGCATTCAACTGACTTGAAATTGCAAATTTCAGCACTTACATAGATTTAACGTATCTTTAGATTTTAATTGATTGCATAAAAATTGCAAACATAAATGTTCACACACGAATGTATCGTAATTTTGATATCTCTCGTGATTATACTTTATGCTACCAACACCGAAATACTTGAAGAAATCCAAAGGTGGCCGAAGATTACCGAAGCTATCGAAATAAATTCTTTTACTGACAATCTTTTTATAAGCACACCAATGTGTTCCTGATCTTTGTCTATCATCAAAATTAACAATAGCACATTCATATTTATGTCGTCCACCTTTTGGCAATCCATTTCGCATAAAAACACCTCGAAAATACAGAATTTTCAAAGATTTTGTGAATTTGACTAAATCTGCATCAGTCAAGGCCCGATGAGGTAGCTTCACTTTGAATTTTTTGACTTGCGTTTAAGTCCTACTCCCTGTTTATCAGGCCTTAGATGAAGCCCTAATCCTTACCTATATGGTTTCAAGTAAAGACCTTTTCCTAAAGCAATGGCTTCCATCGCTTTATTATGCCGTTTACTCTCTGAAAGTTGTTGTTTTGCCGGACTTGCATCATTCACAGCTTTAGCTATTCCAGCAGCTCCACCAGCTAGCGCCCTGACAACACTGAGACCCGCAAAGACGGGTATGAGAAAGGGTAAAAATGCTCCTACTTTGGCTGGTACAGATAGAATACGAGGTTTATTCGCACATGAATTCACGTGAGGAGAATTTTCAAATGCAAAAAGATGTTTTGCGTCAAATTGCTAGAGCTAGTGAATCAATTCGACGAAAACATAGGTTGATAAAGTTGGGCAAAGTTGAAGAAAGTATTGATGATGATGAGGATTTGTCATATAAGTCAATTTATGATGAGGATGAAGCAGACAAATCTGAAAATCCCAGTAAATTTGAGTTACCAACTCGTAGTGAAGCGGAAAATAACTCAGAAACACCTACATCTTCATGGATTGATGATGATGCAAACAAATATCTTATATTATTAGGTGATAGAAGTAGAGAACTCGATAATGTGTATGGAGTGAGAAAATTAAAGAAAGATAGATTAATGATTGGAGATTCTCCGATAAGTTTCAGCCCAAACTATATTCGCGTGGGTAATTTGAATTTTACCAAAAGTAAGGGCTTGCTTGAACTTTTATTCAAAAAAGTTCCCGAAGACTCCTCTATAACTCCCAGTGATCTTGAAAATTATAGACAAATTATCATTGCAACAAACGCGTGTAAAGAGCATTATAAACCAGATGATGAACTTCGCGACAATAAAGCTTTTAAATATTAAAAATTTATAAAGAAATTAATTCGCACATCTCCATCAAAAAATACAGATAGACTAAGTAAACCCCGAAAATCATTATCAGGTAAAGGCCTGATCCCACAAAACATGATTGCTAGACAGAGTAGTCTGATGGCTAACATTTACTGGGATGACCCGAATGAATTGGTCGATCGATTACGCTTACTGCTAGCATCTCAAGCAGCTGGAAATCCAAGTCGCACAAACGAAATTATATCAATTATTGAAGAACTACGAGAAGCTGGAATTATATATTAATAAGTGTTTTGTCAAGATTTTCATCATTTGCAAGATGAGCATCGATGTTATCGGACGTCATTCCAAGCGAGCAGAGAGCACAAGTCGTGGTCATCCTGGAATTGGCTTCAAAGTCACATCTGAAGAAGATTATGACATGAATAATAAAAGGCTGTGTAAAGTGGCTGATGTTCAAGAGCAGAATGATGCTGTTAATCTGAATATCGTGCAGCATATGATACATTGTGAACATCAGATTATTTATGAGATGTTATAGCTTCCTTTTGAACTGAAATAGTCAATAATAATATGATGATTGAGACTTTGGAAGATTCCACAGATAAAATTTTCAAAAACGTGAAATTGATGCTGAATCAATTCAAAAACTGGTGTATCGAAATTTAGAGCTCATTAGTCAAGTAGACACTAGACTGAACGCACTCAAAAATGGACGCTGACAAGCAGCAGTTGGTGAAGGAGCTGCACAAGCCAGCTAGAAGAAATTACTAACGTCGACATTTCGATATCCGTGGCATGGATAAGCCCTGGCAAGGTGATCTTGTAGAATTGCAGCCATACGAGAGAGTAAACAAAGGATACAAGTACATCCTTACTGTAGTTGACATATTTCAAAATTTGCTTGGGCTGTTCCTGTTAAATCCAAGAAGGGTGAATATGTAGCTGCAGCCATGAAATCTGTACTTGATAAAGGACCTGTACCAAACAATGTACATGTTGATATAGGTAAAGAATTTTACAACTTGCATTTTGAAAATCTTATGAAGCGATATAAGATAAGTTTGTACTCGACATTTAGTAATTTAAAAGCATAAATTTTCGAGCAATATAATCGTACCCTAAGAAATAAAATGTGGATGCAATTTAGCTTGCAGTGTAATTATAAGTGGATAGATATTTTGAAAGATTTAATGTTGTCTTACAACGATACCAAACATCAGACTATGAGAATGAAACCAAAAGATGTTAATAAGCAAAATAAGAAAAACTTGTTGTTTAATGTATACAAAAATTTCAATGTGAAACCAGCAGTTAAGAAAGCTAAATTTAAAGTTAAAGATAAAGTACGTATAAGTGAATTTAAGCCTGTTTTTGAGAAAGGCTACACACCGAATTGGACAACTAAAATATTTACCATAAGTCATGTTAAGAATACTGAACCAGTGACGTATATGCTTAAAGATTATCAAGATAAAGCTATTGCAGGTAGTTTTTATGAACAAGAACTTGACAAAGTTAGACATCCAGACATTAATATTGTGGAAAATGTACTGAAAAAACGTGGAAATGAGATGTTTGTAAAATGACTAGGTTTTGAAGATTGTCACAATAGTTGGATAGACAAGTCTAGTTTGTAAGTATCTTTGTATCAATATTAAGGCTTTTTCTGAATGAAGTTGATTATTCTAAAACATATATATCTTTTTACTTACACATCTACCTAACCTCAATCTTGTAAATGAAAAAGGCGAATTTGGTTTAAATTATATTTTTATTCAGATTCTCATACTAATTAAATACATAGCAATTTTAATGTACGACGATTATTAAATATAGGTTTTATCATTGCCTTATTCTTTAAACTTGTATAATTTTTTGTTGTATATAAGATTTTACACTTTTCACACAAGGTGAGTTCACATTGCACCAAACACCTGCAGCTATGGTTTCAATGATGACATCCTTTGTACGTTGAAACGGCATAAGACTCTGTTCCAGGAGATGCCTGTCCATACAAAGACTGACTTCCCGGAGAACAGCAAACGATGGTTCTTGTAGTACAAACAGATAATATTTGTGAGTTTCTTGAATTTGCTCCAAAGCCACTATATAATCTCCAAAAGATGTAGCAATATGCATACGAAAATGTCCACAGTCGATGCATTGCAGCTTCACTTGGTCATCAAAGAACAGTGAAATGAGGTTGAAATAACTTTTGAATAATTTCCAGTCTTCAGGATTCAGGATTATACTTGCACGAGGATGACTGGCTAACAGTTTCACTGATGAGGTGAGCTTTTCGTCTTTTTTAAACTCAGTACCGATGATAATTTGCTTTGAGAATGATGATTTTAGATTGTATGTAGTTGCATGTAACATTTGATTTCGAGGTGTATGAGGCATGATGATGTTGATTACACTGAAGACTTTCAGGCACTGAGAGATAATTGAAAACTGTTCACTTTATATATTTTTCTTTGGAAATTCGATGGAATTGTAGCATCCACCCAAATACCGCATACAGAGGTCACCATCTTCACAGGACTTTTGCATTCCCAACAGCAGAGTTTCATCTTCATTCAGCAGATTGGTCATCCTGGTTGGTGCAAAAACGGTAAAATTGTTTTCTACCGTGGCAATGAACCGCACTCCAAACTGTGTTGTAGCTTTTATGATGTTTGTAATTTCATAGCTCTGTTAAGCTCTAAGTCCTTGAGCTTCTTTGTTGGAAGGAAATTGTTATTGATGGCAATTTTGTTTGGTTTTCAGAAATCCATTTGTTTTCATTGCTTCACTTTTTTTCAATATGCAAAGTAGTAAATTTTCTTGTTACAGTTTGTAAACCCGTTCGCACTTGTATCACTTGTTTTAGGTCTTGAATGTTCTGTAGAAATAAGTTTATACTTTCCTTCTTTACAATATGACATCTGCCAACACACTGATGAAGTAGCAGAGCTGGTCTCCTTTTATAGACGCTTACCCCCTCTATCAAATTTCTGGAGACTTTTACACAATATTGTCAGATATTGCATCATATGACGCAACAAAGTTCTGGAAGATTCTACATTATAATCAACACGTTTGAGATATAATTGTTTTACAACGCAAAATGTAATGCGTCATTGAAAATAACCTTGAACTTGTTTACGAAAAAAATTGCGCAGTATAATTTGATGACGTGATTAGGAATATTCTAGAAACTAAGCACATAACTCCTTTTATAGACACTTGCACCCTCTACCGAATTTCTGGAGACTTTTGTACAATATTGCTCGATATTGCATCATATGATGCAACAAAGTTCTGGAATATTCTACATTATAATCGACACGTTTGGGATATAATATTTTTTCGCAACGCAAAATGTAATGCGTCATGAAAATAACCTTGAACTTGTTAACCAAAAAAATTGCGCAGTTTAATTTGATGCGGTCATCAAGAATGTTCCAGAAGAATGTTGTTCACGAATTATTTGAGCACCAAATAAATAAGGAGAAGAATTTTTAGTTGAATATGTTATCTATAAGGAAGCAATAAATCAAATTTATATAGACAAAACAGGATGTCATTCATAGCCCTCTGTATCAAATTTCATCTGTACACCTGCATCTTTTTGCGCACTAAATAAATATATTGTCTGTAGGGAAGCAATAAATCATCCTTGTTTTTTTTTCCATAACTATAGGACGCAGTAGAAATTGCCAGGTCAAAGCAAAATATAAACTTGAAAGTATTGACGCGAAAAAATTCTTGAGATAAGAAATAACCTTGAACCTATTCTTACATGCATTTAGCTGGCACGATTGCGCAATATTACTCTGTGACGTCATCAAGGAATGTTCTAGAACGGTCTCGATGTCAACCTCACACAGTCACACGCACAAAGGCTTACCAGACACGCACTAGTCCTAATTGATCCAGAACGCAGCCAACTCATCTACTCTACAACTCTAACCCCGAAAAACCGGAAATTGCCACCCATATAAAATTCTGCTCTTTCAGTAATTTTGCGCTAATTTAGTGCTAACTTAGGCCGCAAGAAAAAAATGATGTGCCCTCTCTGTAATTTTTTTCAGAAATGGGTAGTATAGTGCTAGCATGAAGCTGCAACTCTCACCCCGAAAAATCGGAAACTGCCACTCATATAAAATTGTGCTTTACGCTGGAATTTAGAGCTAATTTAAGCGGAAAAAAAATTATGGGCCCTTAAATTAAAAAAAAAAAGGATAGTACTGCTAGATTTACATTAATCTTCAACTCTCATCCCGGAAAAAACGGAAACTGAAGTCCATATAAAATTCTGTTTCGCGCATGAATTTAGTGACAATTATGTGCTTTCGATCCATGCTAAGCCCAAAATTGTAACAATTGTTTTCTGTTGTTCAAAACCTGTTGCGAATTCCAAACAAGTTCATTAGGGTGACCAGAAAAAAAACACTTTTGGTTTTCTTAGGAGCGAAATGTTTCAGACAAAAGTTGGAGGGGATAATGGGGGACATCTACGGGTACCAATGACTTTGACCTTGAAGTCGGTTTTGAAGGTTATTTCAAGGTCAGAGTCATTAAGGTCATTGGTAAGGTCAAATAAAGGTCAAATTTGAGAAAAACGTTAACAAACTTATGTAAGCTTGGAATGCACGTTGAAAACGGCGCCTCTGGTTTTGAAATCTGGATCCGAAAAAATTAATAAGCCAAAAACTCAACAGCCCAATAGCCCAATAACCCAATAACACATTATTGGTTATTGGTTGATTGGGTATTAGTTGTTGGGTTATTGGGTTATTGGGCTATTGGGTTGTCGAGTTTTTGGCTTGTTAATTTTTTTGGATCCAGATTTCAAAACCAGAGGCGCCGTTTTCAACGTGCATTCCAAGCTTACATCAGTTTTTTAACGTTTTTCTCAAATTTGACCTTTATTTGACCTTACCAATGACCTTGATAAAAATATCATTTTGAACGTAAAATTTCCCGCTCATTTCAAATCCGGAGTCAAAAATAAGTGGTTCCATTTACAAAAATGACTCTGACCTTGAAATAACCTTCAAAACCGAGTTCAAGGTGAAAGTCATAGGTACACGTAGATGTCCCCCATTATCCCCTCCAACTTTTGTCTGAAACATTTTTTCGTATCTGCACAAGCATCTGAGGTATTATCCACTATAGATTAAAATGGCTCACCCTGTATATTAATATATATTCTTCTCTAATTTTCAGAATTTCCCACTAACTTACCACTTTACCACTTACCACTTTTCTTCAAAGCGAAACACTCAATGCCCAAAATTACAACAACAAAAAAACATTCAACTAAACACGAAAAAATATGAATAAATGAGAAATTGCATGCCCATATTTAACCTCACTATCTTACTTCTTTGTTGAAATGTGACGTCAATATAATATCCTTAGAATTGGTTGCATTTCTTCGAGCTGTTCACTTATTGCACATTTGTAAGTATGGAGTTTGGCCTCCTTATACTACTTTGTGGGTAAAACAATCGAAAATGGAAGCTGATTGAGAAGCACGTGGCACGAAACATTAAAAGAAATGATTGAACAGAGCAAGTCGCATTTTCCTTTACGCATTTCTTCTTTCTACCTTTGGTTAGAAGATACTCTTAAAGTAAGAATTTTGCTTACTTAATTAAGAATATTACTTAGAATATGCCTGTAATAATATGACTCTTTTAATATTAGAATATCGTTTTTTCGGTGTAAATACATGAGAAAAAATCACTTTTTGGGGTTTTTGAAATAACTTCTGTGTGTTTGGGATAATTTTACAGGAAAGTTATAGGACTTCTAGAAGACTTTAAAAAATAGAATTCTATGTATCAATCATATCCGGTTGCCACACCTAACAAAACCCCACGGTGCCCCGAAAAGTACCCCTAAATCCAAAAATGACAATTACGCTGATTATGCACGACATCTACGTCTGTCAGCATTTTATTTTTTTTTTCTGCCAAAATCAGTTTTGTTCGTCTAGTGGAATATTTACCAATTTTTAAAAGTTGCGTATAATTTATATAATTTCCATTTTTTTAACACTAATTCTCAGTGGGCACAAACGTTAAAAACATCATTAGAACTGCTAAAAACGTCCTAAGGCAGTCCAAATAACGCTTCTTATACATAAAATGTTCCAGAGACGTTTTAAGGAACTTTTTAAGATATTCTAATTACGTTTTCAAATTTCGTGACCACTGGGTTATTTCTTCTCAAAAATTCAGTTGTTTTGACTCACAGACCATAATCAAGGTCGCATTTTGATATACTTTATACGTTTTCGACTCTTCAGCTTTATTATTTAACAAACGCCCATTTGTTTAAATAATTATTATTTAACGAACCCTTATTTGTTGTCAAATTGAGCGTTTGGGAGCAATAAGCGTGTTCTTGCCTTTTCAGCAGACACTTGTTTTTCATTTGTTTTTCATGAAGTTATGTACGAAAAAAATGAAAATAAGTAAATTCTAAAACCGCAAGACGACCATTATGACACTCAGCCACTTAATTATTGTAAACATGTTTGTAGAGAAGTTCGTTTCTTTCTTATAAAATGTTACTCTACGTTGCCAATCTTTATGTATATGACTTCGAAAATGAGTACTATCGGCGGGAAAACTGTAGGCATCTGGCTTTGAAGCTTAACAACTCAGCAAAAAAAAATGCTAGCGTAATAAGTAAATATTCATTTGAAAGCCGAAAGTGTTCTACGTAAATGAACCTAATGACTATATTAAAGCGATTCAAACTCCAAACTATAATATCTTTAAAAACTTCATTAGAACTGAAGATAGTACAATTGTGCATTTTTGTATATCATTAAGCTATTTCCCTTTCGGCGAGCCTCTAGGGGTAAGCGTGACACTACCCGATTCGGGTAGTGTTTTTGAGGTGGATAGTTTCTTGTAGTAAATAACTACAAGTGTGGGCTCACCACACCCACGACAGCCAACAGCAACGCAGTAGTATCAGACGGTCACCCATCCAAGTACTATCCGCGCCCAACACTGCTTAACTTCAGTGATCTAACGGGAACTGGTGCTTCGAGTGTGGTATGGCCGTTGGCCTAGAATTTATTTTTTGTTTGTAATTTTAAGCAACAATTTTTATTTATTTAAAAAATGTTTAACTGGATTTTTTTTTGGCTGAGCTGTTAAGCTTCCAAGCTAGATGCCTACATTTTTCTCGCCGACAGTCAGTATTAGTGATAGGACATCGACACAAAAATATCGATATCTCAGATATCGATAGTATCGCAAAGACAATATCGATACTTGAAAAAATATCGATGTTTAAAAAAATATCGATAGTGACCGATATATCGTAATAAAACATCGCGCATGCGCACAAGATTATCTCCAAATTTAAATTACCAATTTAATTAATTAAATTTATTATTATTATTTAATTGTTCTTCGCTTTTTGCGACCCTCAGTGTATGATTTGAAAATTATTGTTTAAACAATTCATAAATATTTAAAATAAAATTTAGAATTTCAACAAATCACTAGTCTTAATATTTATAGCAGAATATAGAGAAAATTTCCGGGATAAATATTATTAAAACCAATTTAATTCGTTTAAACAAATAGGGTTCTGTTAAGTAATAAAGCTGTGGTATCGAAAATGTATAAAATTTATAAAATGGCAACACTGATTTTTATTCTGTTAGAAAAAAGGCGACTTTAAGTAGAAAAGTATAAATTGTTTAAATAATTGAAAATTACTTAATAATATTTATAATTATTCCACTAAACACACAATGATAATTTTTGGCAAAAAAACGAACATAAAGTGATCAAACGTGTGGGTTTCGTACAGAATTGACATTTTGGATCTAGTCGTACTTTTCGAGACACGTGGGGACGTGTTAGTGGCGGCAGACCCATATGATTAATACATAGAATTCTTCGTTGGATAATTTTCGGTAATTCCTATAACAAAAAACAATTTTTGTAATGTTTGTATCGAAAGCACATAATTAGCACTAAATTCATGCGCTAGGCAAAATGTTATATGAGTGGCAGTTTCAATTTTTCAGGGTTGGTGTTGCTGCTTCATGTGAAGCTAGCACTATTACCCATTTTTGAAAAAAAATTACAGGGCACACAATTTCTTTTGGCGCGATCTAAATTAGCCCATAATTAGCACATAATTAGCACTAAATTCGTGCATAGTGCCCATGTCAATATCATAATGTGGTAATTACAGCTTCACAGACCTATGTATAATTGTATACATACTACCTATTACTCCTTAAAAATTTCAGCGAAAAGAAAGGTAGCTGTTTTGAGAAAATTTCGTGTTTTAATTTTTCAAAAAATTGAAATAGTTTTACCATTTTTACTTTTTCTTCGTTTTTTTAATCGGTTTTGCAAGAGCGAAAAAAAGTTGAAAAACAGAAAAATACCAAATAGAAAATATATAGTAAGTAGACTATATTAGTATCTATGATTCCTACAAATTTCAGAAAAAATGTGGGGTTTCTGAGAAATTTCTGTTTTTCTTTTTACCGAAAAGCGGATCAACTTTACCATTTTGCTTTATATTTTCACTTTTTTCTCTATTTAAAAAGGATGCAAAAAACTGGATCAACTGAATTTAGAAAAACCTTAATATCCTGAAAATTGCAAAAACGCCACGGTTTTTAAAGTCAAATTGAAGAAAAATAACTCATTTTACTCTTAAAATTTGCAAGTATTCGTAAAAAATGTAAAAACGCCACTCTTTTTATCCCCTACAAAAACATATTTAATTGGCGAGCCAATCCTAAAGATGTCACCCGTCGGCCTGCATGATTTGAAATGGATGCAGTCACTGTTCTCTTATTTGGAATTTATTTATTTTTCGTGGGACGTGGGACCATTTATTATTCGAAAAGTCTAGAAGTTGGAAACGAGACCCCGGCGTCGTCTTGATCGTCGACGTTGTCGGCGGCGAGCACCGAGCGTGCTTCCTGCGTTGACCGGAAGTCGCGAGTCAGAGGCTTGGCTCTACGTAGCGTTACGCTTCCTTACGCGTATCTACCGTCTCGGTGGCAGTTTGCGTCTAACTCAGTTGCATCGAGCACCGTATAGTAGTCGTAGGGGGCTTAGGGGCACGAACCGCAACAGCTTCAAGGACAATTCCGGACAGTGGACAAGTACTTCAGTAGAGTATCCAAAAAATTAAAAGAAAGTCCAAATTTTTCCTTCGTATTCATGAACCCTCGACCAATAAAATAATTTGGAATTTGTCATGCTTTGAAACCGAAGGCACTATAATTTTAATCGATTACTTTTTTTTGCAATCGGAATCTTGAATATTTTTATTCTTTGTAAAAGGCCAGAATTTATCATATTTTCAAATGTGAATCATTAAAAGTCATTTTCAATTCTTAAAAAGTTGAATGATACCAATAGTGGCCCACACTTCAGAAGTGGTCCTCCCCTTCTAATTCCCGCCTGAGAATATTAAATAAGGAATTAAATATTAAAATTGTCTGTTACGACTTAGATGAAGCGTGACTCAACATTGGGATCGTTACCCTAGAATCCTTGATATATGCAAGTTTGAACTCGTGAATTTAAGAAGTTTTTGAATTTTTAACGATTTTAAATTAAAAGGTTTTTCACTAGTAATAAAAAACTTGGAAAGGATCCAGAAAAATACTTCTTGCTACACCCACGTCGAAAGTTGAACTTTACACGCCTCTAAATCATGTGCAAGGTACCTAATTTCAATCGACTGTGCAAGAATAATATTGGCTCAACCGCACTATGAAATATAGTTATTTTGCACACCATTGGGGGAAGTTGCGCATGCTTTAGCTTGCAGCTTGTTCGGATGGTTGTAGAAAAAAAGCTGCACGTGCGCAAGCGTAATTGCTGGCTCATGTGATTTCAGCATTCGGTTTCAACTCTTCGCACTCGTTTTACGCTAACGTCCGCATCGTGCTTCAAGCCTTCGGCTCGTGTTGAGTAATAATTCACGCTCGTAAGCAATCACCTATTTTGCGCACTTGTATCACAAATAGCTATTCTGTTTCAACATTCAAAGAATAACCCATTGGAAGCTTTTAAATTCAAACTGACGATGTTAAGCTCCACGAGCTGTATAATTAGACAAATTAACCCCTATAGGAATGACTGATGTCTCTTCTCCGCAGTTTTAAGAACCTACCACACAGTAATTTCTGCATTTCCTATCAAGGTGGCTTGACTCAGTTTGAATCCCGGTTGACTTATATTTATGTTGAGGTGTGCATAGTTAAGTACGCATACACATTTGGGAGGGAAAATAAAAAGTTTGTACGGTTGAATTACTTTGGTGGAGACCTGCCACGACGTCATACGATTTAATGACCCGGTTTACGACTCTCTCTTCCTCTTTCACATAAAAACTATCATGCTCCACGATTTCTTGGATTTCTTCCTCTGCTGCCCGTTTTCGGGCAACAGCTTTAGTAAGCGATTTTATCATCGCTTCCTCCTACTTTTCCTTCTTCCATACTATAGATGTACATTGTACATTGTACATGGGTATAAAATTGTACGTACTTGTACATTCTGAACCAATCGTTTCATGATAGAAAAGTATAAGTCGCGGACATTGCAATCAGAGGCCATACTCACTCCTTAAAGCGCATGTTTACGAACTGATAATTACGGGATTATTATTGATTAAAATTTCCACACTGTATGTTTGGCAACCGTTTCATCCACCAGTATGTAAAAACAGCAAACAAACTGGAAGAAAATTTATTGGGGAAAGATTCCACAAAATTTGCGTCAAGCTGGGAATAGAGGTATTTGGGGAAAATTGGAATTGATATTGCGCACCTGCTTAGTAACAAATTTGAATTGATACAAGTGCGATGCGCAAAGTTTTAAATTGTAGAGCAAGAATGCAGGTCGGTAAAAATGAAATCCATTTTTAGAACGTAATATGGTACTTTGCGCTGCCTCCGAGGGTTTCTGAGCTCGGTATCTTCCGATTTACTGAACATAGCTCAATTAAAGATCATTCATAAACTACGTTACGCATTTTTCTTTTGTTCAAAGAAAGATGAGGATAAAATTTCCTATTTAATATCTTCCTAAAAAAAATTCTCACCAGAAGTTTATACTTTAAAAAATATCTGTTTGCATTTTCAATCGCATTCGAGTCTAGTTTTATGCAATCACCATTATATTGAAATTTCAATTACATTTTTTTATGAAAATCGAAACACATGTGTTATTGAAAATTAAAATTTTCTAATTAAAAATTCGGTTACAAGAATATTAAAAATGTGACCGCACGAGAATCGACGCCTAACCCCTAATCCTCAGGTTACAACTGATTGCACATAAGTAGTTGGACACGATCGATTAGAGAAAATAGTCACACAGTTCGAAAGTTGTATATATTCGGTTTCGGTTCCTTGGGAATCAAACCGAAGGGCCTATGACAAAGCCACCCGACGCGTCCTCGGGTTGCGGATAGAGGACCCCTGTATAAAAGGTTTCTGCTGAATATGGTATCTCAAACGGTAACTCCGGGATACCGGGCGATCTCTCAGTATATGCAGATTGCAGCCTTATCCTTGCATGCGGGGCTTTACAAGGATGGACAAACCCTTTTGCTAGCCGCTTGTGGGAAAAACAATGACATTACCGAACTACATGTGCTAAAAATAATTTATACGGAACCACGAAGGCGAACCGGTGAAACGCTTACACTGAGTGGACGATTTGACTCAAGGATGATTTGCTCGACTGTTACGATGCCAGCATTATCTCTGTTCACGGAGGCTTTATGGCGCGTGTGCACACTCTGTGGTGCCAGAAACACCCAGAGCTACAGCACGTTTCGCAACAGCCTCTGCGAAATCAAGCTGCCTAGTGCCTACCTCTCATGAACGCAGAGCGCTTCACCAATCGCTTCATGAACAAGCCGCGGACGAAGAGAAGCCGCGGAAAGCAGGCACCATCTGAGAGATGATAGTGATTTCAGGACTAGGAGGAACATTAACATCCAGGTTCCTCCTAAACCCCAAGATCTGACTGAGATGGATTCACCCCTTCCTGAGGACATCTAGGAGGAGTTCAACCTCTGGACTATATCAATTCTTCAGTTTATGGTGCGGCGAGAGCTTTGGCTGATTTAAATCGAAGGCTAAAACCGACAATGGATCAGAAGACGATAAAACGCTTGTATCAACTGAAACAGAAGATTGGATGGGCAAGACAGAATGCGTCCCGTGTTCAGTGTGTGATTGAGTACATAACATCTGGTAGTCAAGTTAACAAACATAATTGTTTGGACACTTATTAATATTTATAACTATCTTCTCATCATTTTTCAGCTTTTACTTAACTTTTTAGTTAGGAACAAATGTGGGCGTCCGCATGAAATGGGCCCTTATGACCAGTATAGAGTTACATACATAATCATATAACCGGATAAGTTACCGGCATTTTAAGTCCAAGACAAACCAAGAGTAGTTCCGAATAGCCCTAAAGTCCGATTTTTCTGAAACTCCGTATATTTACGGATCTTGACGCGCTGATTACGAAAATCACAGTAAAATTTGGCGCGAATTTGATTTTCATGTTGAAAACCATAAAAATCATGGTTTTACACGTTTATCCCGAGAAGGATTCTAAATTTTGAAAACTAATGTTGACAAATATTGTAGACTTAGTCAAAATACACATTTTATGTTTCATCCATTTTTTTGTACGAGTGAAAGTTTTCGAGGTATTTGATGATGAAGATGAAAATTTCATGCAAAGCCCTTGCTCAGAAACGTATGTATTTTTCTGGCCACAGAAATAATGTTTGTGAAACCCCTTCCCATTTCCAGCTTCTCGTGGGGGCGGAAAGACACTCCTTTGTCTATCCACAGTAATGATGTTGGTAAAAATCCTTCCCTTTCCCATCTTCTCGTAGGAAGCGGTAAGGCACCCCTTTGTCTAGCCACATAAATAATGTTGGTCATACCCCTACCCCTTTCTGAAGTCTCGTGGTGAGACTTATATGAAATTAAGTAAAAAAATATGTAACTGCGGTGATTGGTCACAGTTATACTTAAGTTTTCGACAGGGGCTAGGTATAAAATTTTCATCGTTATCATCAAATATCTCGAAAAATTTAACTCATACAAACAAATGGATGCAAATTAAACTGTGTATTTTGACAAGCTCTACAACTTTTGCTGAAATCATTTTTTAAACTTTTTAATGGTTCTCGAGATAAACGTGGAAAACCATGATTTTTATGGGGGTTTCATGGTTTGTACCATGAAAATCAAATTTGCGCCAATTTTCACTATGATTTTCGTAATCAGTGCGTCAAAATACCCTGATTTGGTTAGTGTCGCTTGGCTGTCTGAACAGATCGTAATCTGTCTTCCAGCAGCGTTGTCTTCAATTAGTGCTTCAGCACAGCGAAGGACGGCCAAGACCTCCGCCTGAAAGACAGTAGCATGTCGACCAAGTGGGATCCCTATCCCTTTTCCTCTCTTGCTGTCATAAATTCCTGCTCCTGACCCTCCCTCTCCCCTGGAGCAAACTGTATACCAGATTTCCTCTTGAAGGAGAGGGTTACCATTTACTTTCCACAGATCCCTGCTTGCTTGGGATGCAGACTTGGAAAACTTTGGCAATGTTGAAGCGTTTTGTTATTATATCTTGCCTCATATGTAGAATCGGTAGTGCGGTGATATCACTCGGGAGCCTAGTGTGTCTAGTCCCCCGGGTCCATCTATTTGCTCTTCCTCGCAGAAGCCCCTGCAATCTTCCTGCTTATACTTTCTTATATTTTTATTGTATTCACACTGGGCCGTCTTATAGATGTCCCAGTCCGAAGGCAATTTAGTTCTATTCGCCCTAGTGCACAACATTCTTGTCTTTTTACGGAGTTTTTCCAGGAGTGTATTCCACCATTCTGCTCCCTTCCTAGACTTAATTGTGCTTGTAAGGCAATTGTTCTCATAGGATGTAGTCAGAGCCCTTCGCTGAAAATCCGCGGCGTGCTCTATCCTAAATCCTATCCTAAATGTCCTAAAGTGTATTTCTGGGGTTTCTGATCTTGGAAACCACCGTATTTCCTAGGCTTAATCGAAACACGATATATTTGTGGTCCGAGAGAGACCCCTCATCGGAGGCTCTCCATCCCACTACCCTGCTCCTCAGTACACCCGAGCATAGAGTCAAATCGAGAACCCCAATCCTGTTTTTAGTCTGGAATGTGGGAGTATCACCCCAGGGAAATAATCCGAGGCAATAAGCACCTCTAGCCTTTCTCCGCTACTGCCCCTGAGGCTCACCTTAATAACGGTGAGATCTCCATAGCAGAGTTTAGGCACCAAGATCTCATCCATATCCTTGGCGGCTATGCATACCCTTGGCGCTTTTTCTCGTGGTCCCTTATATATAGTGTCACATCCCGACATGCCACTAATCCTTTCCCTGTATAACCAGTGTTCTTGAATTAGGGCAATTCCTGCCTGTACCACTGACAAGCACCTGGCCAGAACCGGCGAGGCGCCTTTGCTGTGGTGCAGATTAATCTGCATCATGGGGATTCCCGTCTCAGCCATTAAAAGTCTAATTCAGGGCCCCGAGATTGGGTCGGTAATCCAGAGCCGCAAGGGCTCCAGGAGTTCGCACCGCTCGTGGTGGAGTGCCCCCTGAAGAGCCTTCCACCACTGGCTGTGGGTTAGAAGAGGGTCCCGGAACGGGCCCCTCATTGTTTTTTTTGTTTTTTGTCTTTCATTCAATTGTCCCGCGAAAAGCTGGGAAAATTAGAAACACCCTCTGCAGAGCCCCGCTTGCAGGGGGCGGGTCTACATACTATGGGATACGAACTGATGTCCCAAAGTCCCCGTTAAGGCACCTCCTTTGAGACCCCGGCCTGTCCACCTCTACTGAGGGGGGCAGGCCAGGATGTTGAAGGATTTGTTAACCCTGGTACCATTCAGCCCTTGACGCGGCGATCACATCGTAGCTTGGGAGCATAAGAACTCGCGTCCTCGATATTCCAGGAAGCTTTGCCATTACCCCCGGGAAAGATCGCTCCTTAGTTTAGGTCCCACTGACTAGAGTCCGTCAGTTCCCCAGAGTAGCTACACCTTGCGATGCAGCCTCGTTGGTTCACCTATCCAGATCTATAGTCCGATGAGACCAATAAGCCCTCCCACCAACTACGGGGTCCCGCGATCCCTAGGGACAGTGAATATTAATATTAATTTAAACAAAAAGGATCTCCAGGAAAATTTATATTTAACATGATTTATATAGAAAATTTAAAGAATAATTGAAATATCTATTTTATTCGAGACAAATATATTAACAAAAAAAAGTGATTGTTTAAGAAATAATTCTCTTTATTGTTTATTTATTATATGTCCATAACTAAAAAGACAAAGCGAAGTTAAAAATTTAAGAAAAAAACACAACTTTCTAATTATCTAAGATAAGATAGTTATAATCAACAATAAACTGTTTGTACAATTATATTTGTTAACTTGGATTAGTTATTACAATTATATTTGTTAAATTTCATTAATCATTAAGTCACTCGAAGCAAAAAATGAGCAAAAATTGGAATATTTCAGAAAAAGCCGCAAATTTCTGGCATTATTGAACGAGAATATTATAACAAATAATAATAAATAAATAGTAATAATATATAATAATAATACATAAATCAATTTTTTTAAATTATTCCTGCTTAATTAAATTGTGTATTGCCTCGCTCTAATTGAAAAGTTGAAAATAAGTTGAAAAATTCAGAAAAACCACATCTTTTTTAAATCTATTCTAAGAGTTTTTTATATTTTTATATTATAATTATAATTAGCGCAGTTGGATACAAATTACTAAAAGTGAAATTCATTTTATTTGATAATTTCATTAATCAATTGTTAAAAGCTTTAAGCTTAGATTTTGTTTTTTTGTACACCTCGAACGTCGTGATCTTGGCGCTAGAGGGAAAGTGGTTCTCGAGCCCTAGTCTCCATGCACGCACATTATCACAAAAGCGACTCACCTACATACAATCTTAAAGCTCTGTAAGTCCCAAAATACGCATCGGAACCAAAAAGTTTATGCCCCTGCGACCTTATCAATTTTCAATTCGTTGTCTGTAGTAAGTACAGTTTGCTCATCTGCGACAGTAGGTTGTACAGTTGTACATGAGAGCATGGATTAGTTATTAATCAATCTTCTCGAAGCAGAAGAAGAGGAGGGACTTCTTATGTTTCTACTAAATGAGACGAGTAGAAATGTAGTTCGGAATTTTTCTTAAAAAGGCAATCGGATGGATTATAGAAAATTTTAATTAATCGTTTACTTACATTCTGTCATTGGTTAAATAGGCCCTGAAAACAAAATCATGGGGACACGTGAAGAAGCCAATAAGCCCGGCTGATAAATTGGGAGTAGCACTCCGGTAAGGATGTTGCCCCACATGTTCGATTAATTTCAAATCATCCATGATTACAATAGATAGTAGACAATTCTCTCGGAAACTCTGTCGCGTCGGCTGAGCGGCTAGAATGCTTCTCGAGCAGTCTACTCGCCGCGATGTATAGTCGCCGATGGGATCCACTCGAAAGAGCGCCAAAAGATCCAATGAAAAGCAGTCGTAAACTGAAACGCACGGCTTGATTGGGAAGAAGTTTACTTCTACACACCAACATCTGGCCCACATCTTCACCTCATATTTAAAATCAAAGACGGCCATTCCTCATTGGCTGGTTTTAGGACCACTGTACTTCTACCGAAGAAAGGTGACTTGTTGAATGAAGAGAACTCTAGGCCAATACCTTGCTTAAACTCGCTGTATAAGATCTTGACAGCTGACCTAAACGACAGGATTGTTCGAAGAATTGAGCATGTGTGGAGAGAGATGTACGAACAACGTGGCATGGAAAAAGGTGTAGCAGGCTGCCGAGAGAACCTGCTAATTGACAGGTGCGTCTGCAACGACCGAGCAGTCATCTGAAACGCGTCCTGTCAATGGCCTGGATTGACTACCGGAAAGCTTTTAATTTAACCTCTCATGGACTTATTACCTGTCTGTTGGAAAGCCTGAAATTTCATTCACACTATCTCTTGCACTACGCAATTCTCCTGAGTACCTCTGTGGCGAAAAAAATCATCACGAGCATAAGGTCATTCATGTATTTTATATGGATGACCTGAAGATCGATGCTTCTAGTTTAAAGCAAGTCCAGAGTGCCTCATAAATATCGTCGAGGAGTACATAGGATGGATTAATATGAACTTAGGATTGGACAAGTGTGAATTAGTCTGAAGCCAGAGATTTGGTCTTTCAATCTGTCGGTGTTGAACAAGGTATCTGCGACTAACATGTTTGCCGTCCCGGTTTTACTCTACTCGTTTGGAGTCGTTCCATTGGAGAAGCACTCGCTTACGATCCTCGATATCACCACGCGTAAGATCATGTATTTGCAGAAGATCTTGCATATCAATTCGTCCGTTCGGCGCATATACATCCCACGCCGTAAACGCGGGCGCGGACTTCTGAATCTCCAATGCTTTCATAACCGATTTATTCTGGGTAAAGCTTATATCGTTGCAAATGGAAGAGTTCCTCTCCTGAAAATGTTCAGGAAACACAAGATGATTGGCAAAGGAGCGTTCCTTTACAAAGCAGAGGAGCAAACTTTTGGTTTCTTCAGATCATCATGTACAATTCAGGTACAGAGGGTTTTATCTTCGCGTGCCAGGACGGTGTCATTTCTATTTTAGTATATTGTGACCGCATTTTATGTCAAGATGTTTTCAGCGATTGGTGCAGAGCGTGTCTATGCAGGTCCTAAGAGTGCTTTACGACCATCTTTGTCGCTCTTACGATGTTGGCCTCGACACTGCCGTTTTGAACGCTCTATGATGCCGAACTACGATTTTCTGACAGCAGTCTTCATTGCACACTCGAGGCCTGACATCGTTCTCCAGGACTTCGAGGAACGAATTATATTCGTGATAGAATTTTTGGCTCCGGCCGACTACAAAATCACTGCCGAGGAGAAGGAACAGGAGAACATCAAGACCTTACAAGGGAGTTGCAGCGACTGTACCCAAAATTTTCGGTTAAAATGATTGTCCTTGTGATCGGTGATCTTGGAGGTGCGAAACCATCACTGATTCGTAATCTCAATGCCATACCCGCGTGCCAAAAACATGCCAAGGCACTTGCGAGATGGGTGCAAGAGCCTGTCATCCTTGGGTTGTTTCGTGTTCTCGAGACACACAAGCGTTTCATCAGCCTGTCATGTGATTTCATCGTGCCAATCTCCAAGTCGTGAGACGTGGCCATAGGTGTGATATACCGATGTTCTACTGGGAGCCAGTGTCATTTTTATAGACGACAGTTGCTCCTAGTGGAACCCTGCGGTGGTTGTTTAACCTGTTTTTTTAATTATATACAAATATTCATGAGTCATCAAATATTGACACTGATATGATATGATATGATATGATATGATATGATTGACATTGATATGATAGATCGTTCGTTGTGATAGTTACGTTTGTGACTGGTTCTCATTGTATCTTATTGCGGCCTTTCGAATGACGCGAAGCACAACGCGCGACTAAAGGGATCCCATCGGCGTGGCGGCTATAAATTGCGGCGACTACTATCGGCGCGAAAGCTGAAAGTGTTCCATGTAAATGAGCTTGAAAACGTTAATGTAGAAAATTGATTGTGCTTTGCAGACTGAAAAACGTAAAAAAAGTAAGGAATTTCGGGCACTTTTAAGAAGAGTCATGTTTAGAGCATTATTTCTTATACAAGAAGCAATGGAAAAAAATTGAAAAAATTCACGAATATGTGGAAAACATTTGTGAACAAATTGCAGTTGACAAATTTGAGAAATAATAAAAATTGTTGCTAAAATTACAAAAATGCATAACTTTACTATTTTCAATTCTAATGAAGATTTTTAATAGAAATCTGTATTATCATCGGAGATAGTAACGGATCGATCATAAGAGAAATCATTTCACACATACTGTGAAAATGGAAATCTACAATATCGATCAAAGTTATATCCTCTAATACAGAAAATATTTTAACG
>CAKNWW010297514.1:0-12812 GCA_932074435.1 Andricus kollari | reverse complement strand
TGAAGTAATTTGCAGAGAATTTACAGCGAATTTTTTCCACCAGGGTTAGCAGCAAAATAGACCCATACGTAGATGCGGTATGCGAAAAATCAGACAAAAATATTCAACCGTGCGGCCGGAAACTGCCTAACCATTTTATAATGCTGAGAAGGCGCCTTAATAGTAGTCTCTAGCCATGTCAAGCTCTTACTCGTTATCTTGGCGCTAGTACGCGCAATGTACCTAGCTTAATAAATGTATTTTAGTATGTAACTAGAGTGTTGTGACTTATTCTTGCCACATGTTGATGCGGTTGTAGGCCGCATTCTATAACTTATTCTTAAACATAACAACTACCTACAATTGGTGACCCCGACGTGATGGCGTCGTTATTACCATGTGGCGTCAAAGCACTTAATTGTCACATTTGAGAGGCTACACCAACACCAGTCATGGAATTCGAGTACTATTTAATGGAAGGACGATTGCCAGCTTATACCAAACAATTTTACCAAGGATTTTGGCTCGAATTATGAAAAGAGTTTGGATCAGCAGATCCTTTGTTCGGCGTGGGCTTCCGCCATTTTTTTTGACGCCCTTCAACGTTCTTCAGGATTTTTGTCTCACATCCAACGCATTTTTGGAAAGTTGAATGCAGGATAAATGGAATTTTTCTCCAGGTATAACCTCAACATCTACTTCAACCGAAGATTTCTCCAGGTATAAATATTGTGCTTCCTAGTTTTTAAGCGGAACAGTGTGGTTTTTGCGCGTTCATGAAGTATTACGATATACGTATTAGAGCCGCGTGGTGGAAGTGTAACGATATACGTATTGCAGCCGCGTGGTTGAAGTGTAGCGATATACGTAATAGAGCTGCGTGGTGGAAATGTAACGATATTCGTATTAGAGCCGTGTGGTTGAAGTGTAGCGATATACGTATTAGAGCCGCGTGGTGATTTCCTCCTTGCTGAAATCCAAACGCGGATATTTGTCTGCAAAACAATTTAGCCCGAGTGACATCAGGGAAATTTCAAATGTCGCGATTGCAAATATTAAAACTCTTTCGTAGAAGGTATTGTACTGGGTAGAATTTTGTAAAATTTTAAGCGAATTTTTTTTTTCCTGCAAACTTGTCATAGACGCGAATTTTAAATTTACTTATTTTTATGGAGTGTAAAAACAAGTTTATTACTAAACAATTAAATTCAGTTCGCGGATCACCTTTGTCTACGCATACGTGTGCGACGTGCGTGTAACTTAACCTCCATGTGTTATCAATCGACATGGTTCACTGCTCCGATTCGTTTATTAACGCTTATAAATGCGTCAATCAACGTCTCAAATGATATGTACGCTAGAAATAAAATTTATTGCGCCTTTGTAAAAAATTATTGCGTGACAATTTAACATTTTCTTTTTTTTTTGAAACACTGAGGGATACGAACGTTTGGGTGACATTTTGACGGTTGCTGATCTTTTCAATTAACCCTGCTGGTTCGTGCCGACATATTTAAGGAAAATTATTCCTTTACATTTTTATTCAGTTCCGATCCTAACAAAATGCCGGTTTCGGACATCAATGAGTTCCTCCCGGAGGTCCGTCCAACGGGAATGAGCAACTTGCTCAAGCAATTTTACAACTATCTGCAACACAGAAACGCGTAGACGCGTCACAAAGGGTTCCTAAAATCCCTAAATTCTTTCGTCAGGATCAATCATTATGGTTCCTTTAAGTCCAATCCTCCTTTGCAACCTCACAGATGACTACTGAGAGAACTAAGGCAGATTACGTTGTCGCGAATCTCGATTTCGAAATCGTGGCCCACATCAAGGATATTTTATCGATATCCCCGAGTCCTCCGGACATTTATACGCGAATTAAAAATCGAATTATATCAGGTTTTTCCGCCTCTCCTGAAAGTCGACTGCTACTTTCAGACTGCTACTTTGCTACGATGCTTAAATAACAATACCTGTAGCGAAGAGATTATAAAAAGCATTTTTCTCGATCAATTGCCGAATCATATTAAGGCAATCCTGGCAATGTCCAACGTGGACAGCCTAGATGATTTAGCGAGAATGGCCGACAAGGTCACTGAGGCTGCTGGGCCAGGTAGTCTGAATATCTCTTCCGCAACTTCTCGTGAATCGCTAAACAAACCTAATACCTTTGCTGCTGTTTCCGGTGCATTGTCGGAAAATCTAGAAGCGAAAGTAAATCGCTTAACTGAGCAACTAGAAAAGCTAACAAAACAACTAAATCGGCCTTATTTTAGCAGATCACGTGGACGTGGGCGTAGTCGTTCGAAATCTCAAAATCGGAATCCACGCGATCGTTTCAAAAGCAGAGATTCTAAGGGTCTATGTTTCTACCATGGAAAATACGGTGAAAAGGCCCATCGGTGCCAGAAACCGTGCACATGGGTTCAACCATCTACGTCATCGGAAAACTAACAGAGCCTCCCCGCGTGGAGAGAGCGGGTTCAGGCGAAGTCACTTCCAAACGTCTTCACATCCGTGACCGTAACCCCGGACTTGTCTTTCTCATTGACACCGGCTCTGATCTCTCTCTACTACCGGTAGATAAAAAGTTAAATGCCACGCCAAGCGACGGCGTGTTGTACGCGGCAAATTACAAGCGTATTACCACGTATGGAACGAAACGAATTTCGCCCAATCTCAGCCTTCGTCGCGACTTTTCATGGAACTTCTGCGTAGCCGCGGTACCGTATCCAATAATTGGAGCCGACCTCCTGGCACACTATCATTTAGTTCCATTTCTTCATCAGTCTAGGTTAGTAGATACTACTACCGGCTGTAGTTCTTTCGGATTCGTAAAAAGCGCGAGCATCTTTGGCGTGAGGAGTTTGGATAGATCCAAACCTTATGCGAAAATTTTGGCCGACTTTCCAGAGATCACGGGAGTCTCTCAATCGTCTGACCTGGTTGTGCGTGACGTTCAGCACCACATCGAGACTAAGGGTCCCCTGATTGCCGAACGTGCTAGAAGTTTGTCGCCAGACAAACTGGCGGCTGCTAAAACCTAGTTCCAACAAATGCTTCAATCTGGCATTTGTCGCCCTTCCAGCAGTTCATGGGCAGCACCCATTCACATGACTCTAAAAAAAGATGTTGAATGGAGAATTTGTGGGGATTTTCGCCGGCTAAATGCCGTCACTATTCCGGACAAATACCCAGTTCCTCATCTTCATGACTTTTCGGCAAATTTGCATGGCAAATCTGTCTTCTCGAAGCTAGATCTGTTAAAGGCCTACCATCCAATTCCGATAGCTCCTGAGGATATACCGAAAACGGCGGTAATTACACCGTTCGGATTATTTGAATACACCGTCATGACCTTCGGATTACGCAATGCGGGCCAGTCCTTCCAAAGGTACATTTTTCGTGCCTTAGGCGATCTCGACTACGTTTTTGCCTACGTTGGCGACATTCTCGTTGGTTCCACAAACGATGAGGAACACGAGAAACACCTCACGGTAGTTTTTCAGCGACTCAAGGACTTCGCGTTGCGCATAAATATCAGTAAATGCCATTTCGGCAAATCTGAACTAGAATTTCTAGGTCATTTGGTAAATCAAAATGGTTTCAAACGATCTCGGGAGATCGAGTGGACTCAGGAGCAGAAGACGCGTTTGTAAAGGTTAAGAATGACCTTGCCAACGCGACGCTCCTGGCACACCCTTCGTCTGATGCAGAAACGCGCCTGGTCGCTGACGCTTCAGATTCTGGAATGGGGGCCACCCTCGAACAGAAGTTCTTCAATTCATGGAAACCATTGGCTTTCTTTTCAAGTAAGTTCACACCTGCACAACGAGCGTACAGCGCGTATGATCGCGAGCTCACGGCAGTTTTTGAGGCAATTAGGTATTTTCGATACTTTCTGGAAGGCCAAGACTTCAAAGTGATCACCGGTCACAAGCCGCTAATTTATGCGTTTACCCAACGATCTGAAAAGGCATCTCCGCGCCAGCAAAGGCAACTTGCGTTTATTTCGCAGTACACAACGCGAATGGAATATCTACTAGGCGTGGACAACGTTGTGGCCGATTCTCCCTCGAGAATTTAGACGATACGACTACCCACCGAGTGGAGCCTTATCGAACTCGCTCAAGCTCAAGAGAATGACCAAGAATTAAAGCGCATTATTGTTGATTCAAATTGTTCACTGAACTTGAAAAAAATTAAATGGGGTCCTGAACATACATCGCTTTACTGTGATTTAACAGGCGAAACTCTTCGCCCTTTCATACCCGACACGCTGCGAAAACGCGTATTTAGTCTTTTTCACGACCCGGCACATCCAAGTAAAAAGGTCTCTGATCGGCTCATCCGAAAGCGCTACGTGTGGCCAAATATGAATCGCGATATTGCTAATTGGTGCAAGGCATGCTCAGACTGCCAGCAATCCAAAATATCACGCCACAACCATTTAGCACCGGTCGACTTTGTAGCTCCGGACGGAAGGTTTAAGCATGTACATATGGACATCGTTGGTCCACTTCCGGACTGCGGCGGTTACAAATACCTCCTTACCTTGATTGACCATTTCTCGCGATGGCCAGAGGCCATTCCTCTCGAAAATATCGAAGCGTTGACAGTATGCCGCGCGTTCGTTGATCATTGGATTTCTCGTTTTGGCACGCCCGAGACCTTGACCACCGATCAAGGATCTCAATTCGAGTCGCAACTCTTCACAGCCTTACTCCAGCTTACGGGGTGTCACCGAATCTGAACTACGGCATACCACCCATCGTCGAATGGTATGGTCGAGCGTTGGCACCGTACCCTCAAAGCTGCAATCATGTGTCACGCCGAGCAGGATTGGCTTCGATCGTTATATACCGTGTTGCTGGGTCTTAGATCAAACATCATGGAGTTCGGTTCATCTCCGGCTGAATTTCGTTACGGCACTACGCTGCGCATTCCCGGAGAGTTTGTTTTGTCGGAGGACTTTACTCCTGAAACTCAAATTTTCTTAGAAGAATTTCGCGAGCATATGCAACTAATCAAACCAGTCCCGGTGGGTCACAAATATAAAAAGAGAGCATTCCTTCATAAGGATCTAAAGTCAAGCTCTCATGTGTTCCTCCGCGCCGGAAAGCCTAAGAAGTCACTCGAGCGTCCGTATACTGGACCTCATAAAGTCTTAAATCGCACATCCGACAGGATATACGAAATTGATGTAAACGGTTCACCACGTCAAGTCTCTGTAGATAATATTAAGCCTGCGTATTTTCTACGAGATGAATTAGCTACAATCATTTCGATACCTAGCAGTACAACCACTGTAACTCCGAACACTTCAAATGCAATGAGATTAATTCAACCCATCAAAACTTATGCTCGGAAAAAGTCAGTTTCCTTTAATACTTAATGCCTACGATTTTAAAATCCTACGATTATTACTTAAGTATTTTTAAGAATAAGTTTTAAATAGTACAATGTTTATTCATTACGCATGCCAAAGGTATTATACAAAATTTATTACCACAGGAAGCACTCACGCTACATGAGATAATGTGTTCTCTTCCATTTGTTTTATTTCTTTTTCTAATGATGCATGTCATTTCGCATCCACATTTCGCAAAGGCTGAAATTAAGTAACGAATTTTAAAGTGCCGCGAGTACTTACAAACTTCGCACAACGTTAATATTACCAATAACCGCGCATGTCTGCGATTACATTTTAATTGTAACCTCTTAGTTACTACACTTTCGTTAAGCCGTTTAGACCCAATACCGTCATGATAGACACTGCGAAATTAGCATCACTACAACCAAGTCCATATTTTCTCTTTATATTTCGGAGTATTTTTTCGATTAACCACCGAGAGTTTTAAAAATCGTTCCTAATGCAACGTCGCTCGGAGAGGAGTACTGTAGGGTCTTAATACCCCCACTACGCCACTCAGCGGAGTGGAACTAGCGAGCGAGTCTCCGATCTATATGTTGAAAGTTATTTTTTCTTATCAGAGTTTTTATCTGAAAATTTAACTATTCCATTTTTGGTTGAAACTTTATCCTGTATATTGTATAAGTTAAAAAATCAACTATTTGGTAGAAAATTTAAGTATTTTGTTGAAAAGTTGTCTTTTTGTGTAGATAATTAGTCTTGTTTGTTGAAAATGCAACTTTTTGGTTAAAAATTCAACTATTTGGTAGACAATTCAACTGTATGGAAAAAAATTCATATATTTGGTGAAAAAGTCATCTTTTTGGATAGAAAATTAATCTTATTTGTTGAAAGTTCAACTTTTTTGATGAGAATTCAACTATCTTATCAAAAATTCATCTTGCTTGATTGAAAATTATCTTTTCTGTTAAAAATTCATCTTTTCCGATTTAAAAGGCTTTTCCGATTTAAAATTCAACTGTCTTCTAAAAAATTGGTCTTTTTCTCTTGCAAATTCAAATATTTGATTGAATTTTAATCTTTTTTGTTTGAAAATTCGAACCTTTTATTGAGAATGCATCTCTGTATGCTGAAAATTCAATCTTTGCTTAGAAATCCAATTATTTTATTAAAAATCGAATTATTTCCCGAAAATTTAACTAATGTGGTAACGTCATTATTTTTGGTCGTAAATTCAAGTATGTTGTTAAAAAATTTTTTTGATTGAAAATCATGTTGTTGTCGAAAAGCATCTTTTGTGTTGAAAATTCAACTGTCTTTGACAAAATTCGTTTTTTTTGCTTGAAAATTTTACTATTTTTAAAAATCTTTAATTTATTTTTGGAAAACTCGTTTTTTTTACTGGAAAGTTTATCTATTTGTTTGCTAATGCAAGGGTTTGATTAGAAAATAATTTTTTTTAATTCGTCTTTTTGTGTTGAAAATTCATCTCTTTGGGTAGAAAATCTTTTTTGGTTAAAAAATTAAACTATTTTGTTGAAAATGCAATATATTTTGGCTTGAAATATTAGGAATTTAAAGTGTTTCGTATAGGATTCATTAGTTCAGTAGTTTATGGATGGCCCATAACTGGAAAAATTTTCCGTGTTGCAAGAAAGTGGCTTGGCGTCGCCAGGCCTTCAAAAAAAGTACCCTGGCGGCGCTAGTTCCCGCCAGGCCTCGACTACACCCCTGGTTTTCATATTATTTTATATAGGCTATATTGATATAGTAATGTTATAAGAAAGTTTAATTGAGATTTTTTTATCTTGTATAATAAAATAAAATAACATTTTATATAAATTTTGTGCATACATTTTTCAAAGCATATAATATCAAGAGACAGTATTGTTTGGTTCATTAATTTTAATATAAATTTGCAGTATATATTTGTCTTGAAAATATAAATTATAGTATGTCTATATACGAGCGAAGTTTACATGTAAATAACTACGTATATATTCATGTTATATAATATACTCAATTAATAAAATGTGAGAGAAAACTTCTAATCATAAAAGATGGACTTTGATTATATATTCGATACAATGAGTGTACGTATTAATATAACATAGATACATAAGAAAGTCGCTTGTAATAACTTCACTCATATTTTTCTACTATTTATATTCTCAGGACAAATATATACTACACATTTTATATTAAAATTAATGAACCGAAAAAAAATTTTCAACCCCTTGAAATTTCTATTACAGTTTAGGAAAATTTAGAAACGGTTTCTGCATAAAGCTTTAGTGACGTATCTCTGAAAATTCCTACAGAAATTTCTAACAGTGAAGTTTAGAGTCTTTTAGAAGGGTTTTTGTTTTGCTGACTATTGTTTTTGTAGGATCTTTTTTAAGTTTTTCATATGTATCGTCAGTTAGTAGGTCCGTGATTTTATTGTTGTAGTCTTCTTTATTCATTATTACTGTTGTGTTGCCTTTGTCTGCGGGTCCTATTATGATGTCTTTATTCTGGTTAAGTTCTTTAATTGCTGTTTTTTCTTGTTTTGTTAAGTTTGAGGAAGGGAGTTTGGCTTGGCGTAAGATGTTGGCCGTCCTACGACGTATGTCATTCGCTTTTTCGGGTGGAAGAGTATATATTGTGGATTACAAATTACTGATGATTTCTTCTTTCGGGATTTTGGAGGGAGCTACTGCAAAATTATGTCCTTTAGATAAGGCTGAAATAATTTCATTGCTTCGAGCAGTCCCTACCATGGGACGCTCTGGCCAATCACAGGCATCGTAGATAATATATGTAAGAACAACATAACCTGAAACTTGAGTTTCAGGTCAGCCCTGAAGAAGTGAACTGCCATGTTCACAAAAGGTCGGTAAGCTCGTAGTTCGTGAAAGAATTAAATCTATTACACAGCTCCACAAAAAAAAAAAGTTATCTACCCCGGAAACCAGAATAGGCTTACCCTACGTTTTTTGGGTCGCTGAATCCGAATCCGGGCTTCGTTTGGCTCCACCACGTCAGCTTTTGTCCCTAACCTTAAAAAACATGCAAATCGCTGTTTTCAGGTGAAACATGATTCGTACAAATTCGTAAAACATGTATTTTTTCAAAGCAAACTGGTCATAGCCTATGTTTTGGAGGTTGCTCATTACAAATCCGGAGTGGTTGTGGTTCTATGACGTCACACTTTGTCCCTAACCTAAAAAAAAACAGTGTATTGGTAGTTTTATGTAAAACATGTATTTTTTCAATTCAAAATGGTCATATCCTATGTTTTCGAGGTCGCTGAGTACGGATTCGGAGCCCTTGCTTTTCTGTGACATCACATTCCGTCGCTAACCTCAAAAAAAGATGGTCAATTGGTAATTTTATGTAAAACATGTATTTTTTCAATGCAAAATGATCATAGCCTATGTTTTCGAGGTTGCTCATTACGAATTCGGAGTTGTTGTGGTTCTGTGACGTCACACTTTGTGCCTAACCTAAAAAAAAAAAGTTAAATTGGTAATTATATGTAAAACATGTATTTTTTCAACGGAAAGTGGTCATATCCTATGTTTTCGAGGTCGCTGAGTACGATTCCGGAGTCATTGTGCTTCTATGACGTCACGCTTCATCCCTAACCTCAAAAAAGATGGTGAATTGGTAATTTTATGTAAAACATGTATTTTTTCAATGCAAAATGGTCATAGCCTATGTTTTCGAGGCTGCTCATTACGGATTCGGAGTTGTTGTGGTTCTATGACGTCACACTTTATCCCTAACCTAAAAAAAATAAATAATGAATTGGTAATTTTATGTAAAACATGTATTTTTTCAATGGAAAGTGGTCATATCCTATGTTTTCGAGGTCGCTGAGTACGAATTCGGAGCCCTTGTTTTTCTATGACATCACATTCCGTCCCTAACATTAAAAAAGAGGTAAATTGGTGATCTTATGTGAAATATGTATGTTTTCAATGCAAAGTGGCCATATCCTACGTTTTCTAGGTTCCTGAGCACAAATCCGGAGTCCGTTCAGTACCACTGTCCCAGACTTGAAACTTTGATGCGTAACTCCGGAAGAACTCTTAACCCAACAGACCAGACTCGAAACTCGTCCGATTCCTCCTCCAGCGAAAATTGAAAGCTAGTCGAAAAACAGTTGATGCTGTTGACAGCATTGTCCAGATAATAACCGTGCGAACCAGCAATTCGACAGATTCTGTGAACGATGACGACTGCCCTGAAAGGAGATGTGTAGAATGACTCGTATCACTATCTGTCGGAGTAAAGAAGCCAGTAGGAGGGTACTGCCATGCAAGGGGGCATTAGGGTGTAAGGATGAAACCGTAGTGTGTCCGCCGACGAGTTGACTTTGTCCTCGTCAAAGTCGGAAAGCCTTCATACTTAGCCCTGGGGAGGTATGAGGGTTATCACCCCCAGGACGGAAGACTCGCCAGCGATCGACCGTTGACATTTCTGTCAACGGCATCAACTGATTTTCGACTAGCTTTCTATTTTCCTTGGACGAAGAATCAGACGAGTGGCCAGTCTGGTCTGTTGGGTTAGGAGTTCTTCCGAAGTTACTCATCAAAGTTCAAAGGCTGGGACCGTTGTACCGAACGGACTCGAGGTTTATGCTCAGGAACCTAGAAAACATAGGATATGGCCACTTTGCATTGAAAAAATGCATGTTTCACATAAGATCACCAAAATTTACCGTTTTTTTGCAGGTTAGGGACGGAATATGATGTCACAGAAAAGCAAGGGCTCCGAATTCGTACTCAGCGACCTCGAAAACATAGGATATGATCATTTTGCATCGAAAAAATACATGTTTTACATAAAACTACCAATACACTGTTTTTTTTTTAGGTTAGGGACAAAGTGTGACGTCATAGAACCACAACAACTCCGGATTTGTAATGAGCAACCTCCAAAACATAGGCTATGACCACTTTGCTTTGAAAAAATACATGTTTTACATAAAATGACCAATGCACCGTCTTTTTTTGAGGTTAGGGACGAAGCGTGACGTCATGGAACCACAATGACTCCGGATTCGTACTCAACGACATCGAAAACATAGGATATGACCACTTTCCATAGGTACGAAACATGTTTCACCTGAAAACAGGGATTTTCATGTTTTTTTAGGTTAGGGACGAAAGCTGACGTGATGGAGCCAAACGGACCCCGGATTCGGATTTAGCTTTCTTAAAACGGTGTAGGGACAATAATATTGTCCCAAAATTCTTACAGTTGAAAAACCATTTGGGAACATCTAAATCCAAATTAATTTTATATAAAACAAGTTTCCTTTTCTTGAAAGAAAGAATACAACATACCAAATTTGTCTTGCACACTCCCTCCAAAAAACTATTAAAACTTCACCTTTTCCTATCAAACACTCTCAGATTTGACATTTGGTCTAAATTAGACCGCATATAATTTGAACAATCCCAACGGATTAAAGATTTTTCTACTCAAAAACAAAAAATCAAATTTGACAAATTACTTCCAGTAAGGCACGAACCATTAACTAACACAGTAAAAACCATCTCTAACCACCCTCTCAGCAATGAAATGATTTCAGCCTTATCTAAAGGACATAATTTTGCACAAGCTCCCTCCAAAACCCCGAAAGAAGACATCATCAGTAATTTGGAATCCACAATATATACTCTTCCACCCGAAAAAGCGAATGACATACGTCGTAGGACGGCCAACATCTTACGCCAAGCCCAACTCCCTTCCTCAAACTTAACAAAACAAGGAAAAACAGCAATTAAAGAACCCGGTAAGAAGGCTTGAATAGAATAGGATTGAAAATTTCAATTCATGTTAATACCTGATTTTCCCTTCGTTCTCTTAAACCAGAAACAGTACTTAGAAAAGAAGCAACTGCTATACGTTTCAATACAATTTGGAAAATATAATTTTCTACCTATCTAATACGAAAAGCAGTAAAAGGACAAGGTAAAATACAAAAATTAATTAATTAATTGAAAGAAATTAATTAAATAATTATTTAATTAATTATTCAAGTTAACTAATGTTTTCAGAATACATAAATTCTTTTTGGTATCTCGGTATCACAAATCCTATTTCATTCAATTCAGTTATACCATTTGGAATTCAGGATAATACGTTTCATATAAAATCAATTCAGATTTCTTGAATTGAAGTCACACCATCCCTCCGCAATGTAAACTTGAATTCACTTTAATAGACCCTTCCTAACTTGAATTAAAAAACCGGTCATTCAGAAAATTCAATGTACACATTTCGCGAATGAATTAAACTGAATTGAACACACTTCATATCTAACCTTCTTTTTGAAATAGGAAAGAGAATCTGTTAATCATTTATTTGATGTTATTGTTTCCCTTTGATTGACCTTCGGGCTTCATTGATCATCGCATGGCATCCTCCCAATGCTTCTTCTCGTTCAAGGTTCCTTTTCTGTTTATGAGTTTTGGGGGCTACCTTTTGGCTTGTGTGGTGACTCATGTTGTCGCTTGACGGTGCCTTTGTGGGGGACTGCCGGGCTCCCTTCTCAGAGAGAGTCAGTTGCTATCATTGTGTAGGCTGGTATGGCCATGTTTCGGTAGTTGCAACGATAAGTAATCAATTGTGCGTCTTCGAGATAACTCAAGCAATATGTTATTTCAATTCAAATGAATTCAAGGAATATGTTAATTAAAAAAAATTAAATAAATATTTTGTAATCATTTTCGCGAGCTGAGAGTGCTAGGCCGTATTAGGTCTTAACATGAATTTTCTTTATTTTCAATTTTTCATAAATACAAATTTTAAGCTAAAAAATTCTTTCACCCCTAGAAAGTATTTGTCATGTATAGAGGAATAACTCCTAATATTAATAAAACAACAGTAAATTTGTTTTAACATATTATCAGGCCTAGAATAAGAAAATTTGTAATTTCATTACAATTAATGGTCTGGGATGGCCCCTAAACATTTTTTCCCGGGTATAATGTGCACAAGATTTCTTCTACCATATAAAAAGAATATTCTACAAAAGTAATCAATTAAAAATATTCCAACCGGGTAGTGCCGAAAAAAAAATCTTGAATGTCGAAATACCCCAAAAAATGCAAATTTTTTAAAGTTTAAAAGATTCCTATAGTAATTTAAAACGTATTATTACCTGTCATTTACCTGAAAAAGATGTCAGCTAGTTAATTCAGAGCGATTTCGGTGCAATTCTGCATTTTTATCAGTTTTGCTTATCAATTTTCTTACATACTTCATTGAATTTTTAATTGCTAAATAAGACTATAAAAAAGCGTATTTTTTTGTTTATTTCGAAATTCAAGATTTTTTTCTGTCTGAAGTCGGATTCGGACATTATTTTCTTCTCTCCCCGTCGACTTCCTTCTAGATACGTTGTTCCGAATTTCGAAAACCATTAATATATATAATATATCACTTTATAAACTTAAAA
>CAKNWW010297512.1:0-11949 GCA_932074435.1 Andricus kollari | reverse complement strand
GGCGATTGTCGATTACTTGTTGATTCTCGAAAGTTGACGCTTGAAGATTGACGATTAACGCTTAACGATTGACGATTGACGATTGACGATTGACCATTGACCACTATTGATTGACGATTGACCATTGAATATTGACAGTTTGCTATTGACGACTGACAGTCGGCGATTAACGATTAAAGATGAATGATTGACTATTACAGATTGAAGATCGACGATTAACAATGGACGATTGACGATTAACTATTGAGGATTAAAGATTAAAGATTGATGCTTGGCGATTGACGATTGACGAGTACTGGTTGATTATTGAAAATCGACAGTTGACGATAGACGCTTGACGCTTGACGGTCGACGATTGACGATTGTCGATCGGCGATTGACCATTGTCGATTGACCATTAACGATGGACTATTGACATTTTAGGATAGACGATTGACGATTGATGATTGACGACTGAATATTGACAATAGATGATTGGCGATTGAAGATTACTGATTGATTATCAAAAATTGATGCTTGACGATTGAAGATTGATGATTGATGACTGAATATTGACGATTGATGACTGAAGATTGACGATTGACGATAGACGATTGACGATTGACCATTCACCACTATTGATTGACGATTGACCATTGAATATTGAGAGTTTGCGATTGGAGATTGACGATTGACGATTGGCGATAATTCACGATTTACGATAGAGGGTGGACGTTTGACGACTAAATATCAAAAATGGATGATTGGCGATTACAGTTTGACTGTTAAAAATTTACAGTCAACGATTGCAGTTTGACGATTGACAATTGACGAATTAAGATTGACGATTGACTCTTGAATATTGACAATTGATGACTGGCGATTGTCGATTACTTGTTGACTCTCAAAAATAGACGCTTGAAGATCTACGATTGACCATTGATGATAGACGAATGACGATTGTCAATTCACGACTGTCGATTGACGATAGACCATTGAACATTGTCAGTTCGCTATTGACGACTGACAGTTGGCGATTGATGACTGACGATTTACGATTTATGATTGAAATTTGACGATTGACAATTGATGACTAGCGTTTGGCGATTGACGATTTACGATAGACGCTTGGCGATTACTGATTCACTATTGAAAATTCACGATTGACGACTGAGAATTGGCGATTGACGATAGAAGATTGTCGATTTGCGAATGACGATTGATGATTTGCGATGGCTGGCGATTGACGATTGCAGATCACAAATTCATAATTGACGATTGGTGTTTTACCATTTACGATTGACCATTGAGGATTGCCAGTTGGCGAATGTCGACAGAGGTTTGACTATAGACAATTATGTATTGATTATTTACTTTAGTTGATTGATAATTGCCAATTGACGATTAATGATTAAAGATTAATGTTTGACCATTAAAGATTGACGACTGATAATTGACAATCATCTTTTGATGATTGACGATTCATGATCGACGATGGACGATTGATGATTTACTATTGATTATTCACAATTAACGATGAAAAATTGACAATTGATGCTTGGCGATTAACGATTACTGATTAACTATCGAAAATTGACATTTGACGATTGACGGATGACGATTGACGATTGACGATAAACTATTGAAGATTGGCGATTGCTGTCAATAATATAATGTACTGTTCAATACTGTCAATACCCTCATTTCAGGCTGAATAAATTGCGTTAAGGGTGATTATCCCTAGTAATATAAATAAGCGGTTTCTGGAAAATATTGGATTAATATCTATTTTCCCTTCAAACATACTGACATTCGTGCATGCCTAGCATACGCGAATACTTTACATACGAGCATACTGTCACTATTTCACGGTGTACACTTTTTTTGATACTACATTCCCTTTTGCCCCTATCACAACACCAAACAGGAGTAAACCACTGAGATCTCTTCTGTTGATGTTGTTGATTGTGGTACTGAGGATCTTTGACGTTACAACCTTGGTAGGGTGAGCTCGGGTTAGGGAGGCTGGAGTGCTTGCGGAGGTATCCTGATTTGTGGAGATAGGGTTAACCTTTTGGGTAAATCATCCTCCTCCACTGCCTGCGAGGCTGTTGATGTTAATGTAGCTGAGGACGAATCGATGAATCCTGATACTCCTTCTGAATGGTTGGAATGAGCTAATGGTAATTGATAATAATCTTGATATTCTGGCATGACAGGTGTGCGTGATTATGATCAATGTTAGTATTTCCAATCCTGCATACGTTTTATGTATTGAGTTGGATTAAGTTGTTCTTCCTTTTCTCTGTAGACTCAGGTCATATAGTTGTTGTTCTAATTGCTTCAACGTCTTCTCACTTTCTTGAAAAGCATGCGGATGATGGTCAGCGAGCGAAACCTAGGCTGGTGAGAACACTGATAAGGCCAAAGTTTCGATATCTCACTTGTTACTTGTTCTAATCCGAATGATGGGACTTCTTGAATTCGTAGTGTACAGCCTGAAGAAATTCTGATCAGTCCTAATCTATAAAGTTGTACTGGGTTGCAGGCTCTTCCTGGGCAGATGAGCTCTGTCGCGAGCACCGCTGGAGTGGACTAGATGATGAAGTAGGTAGTAGGTGACGAATATAGCATACCTGAATGTTGCATAGCTGTTTGGTTATCAGGGTTTGGTTAATTAGTAACTGCATCTCGCAGGGTTGGTGTGAAGACACCTCATAGATTGGAAATAATCCGGGACAGAGTATGTAATCTCTGAGGGCCTTACATGACTGGTGTTCTTGTTGCTGTAAGAACATCTATGTATGCTCTGTGTCTTCAACTGTAATGTAGGTTGGCGCTTATCGTATGTATGCTCGTTCTGTACCGTTCCTTAGAAGGTGTTGATGGACCGGCAGATGGTACATTTCATCCAAAGTATAGTCGGTTTTCCCAATCAGTGGGATATCCATTATAACTTGCAATATCCCGTTCTCACAGGTCATCGTAACTGATGACACTTGAGCGAGTACTTTAAGGCTCACGTGGGGTCTGAAGGTCACGGAATATAGGTGCGAGCTATTCTTCAGTCAAGAGAAATGGATGTAGTTCACCTCTCCTTGCTTAATGTACAATTTCCAGAATCCGGTTTGCAGAAGGAATATACTCGTCTAGGCACATGTAATTGGCGTGCAGGAATTTACTAATTTTTTTAGTATAGTTGATGCCAAACGCGATATTCAAGATTTTATTGAAGTGCGGAACTGAGATCCGCAGTTCGTGTTGTAGTTTGGTATGATAGGCACCTTGGGTCTATCCAATTTTATGTAATTTCTCTAGTTGTGACCCAAGAACATGTGTTTGTTGACCAACTAGGTTTGAGATGTTTGATTCTGCTATACTCAGGTCATTGATCTTTTCCTCTACGGCCTCTCCATCGTCGCAGGTGAATAACCTAATGCCTTGTCCTCTTAACCCTCCTAGAAATCCCAGCATTGTAGTGGTCCTTTTGATTTTCATTCCAGCTGGTAGGCTATCTGATAAGACCTTAATATAATACGATAGGGTAGTTCATCCAGTTCTCGATTAATATTGTCCTGAATTCAGTCGGTTGCTGCTAATTTAGTATTTAATTTATATTCAATGAGTAACCGAGTGCATTGAGGAATTAATGCGGGCCTACAGTCCTTGGGCAAACTGCGAATTCGTGCCTGGTAATGGGTAAGTGTATGCTGCGATTTGGTTAGGTGCCAGACCGAGAGCTTATCTTTATGTTTAGTATTGACAATTATTAGCAGTACGTGACCAAGAGCTAATCTGCATGTTTGGTGAATTTTGTACCATTATGGGTTTCCAGGATGACATTGTGGTCTTCCGTGAAACCCATGATAGTAAAAGGTCCTGTGGCCCCCTTATTAAATTTTATTTCGACGAACATCGTTAACTACGAGTACCTTGTCGCCTATTTTAGCATTTAAAGGGCGAGCTTTTTCGTCGTATTGTAGTTTCGAATGTTCTTTGAACTGTATCATGTTCTTTGCTAAGATCTAATGGATTTCGTTTAACCGGATAACTAAATCATGGAGATAGGATCCATATGTCTCAAGTTTTTCTTCAAATAAAAGGAAGCTAGACATGCGGGCAACAAGTTAACGAAGCTAGTTTGACGGTCTGTCACGATGCCGTGGGGTGTTCCGCATTGTGGAATTGAATGTTCATTAAAAGTCTCGTTCTAATGACTGCTTGAAATTCTGTAACCCGACTGTTACATTGTTCCAATTTATATCATCGAAATGGTTTCGCTTAACCACAATTAAAATACGCCTTGTATTTGCCAAATCGGGCAACTAATTTCTGTCCCTTTTGTGGGCGGTATTGCTACAAATGCTGGGGGTCGACCCGATCCTTTGCGATTAGTAGTTTGTACATGTTTCGTCGGACCAGTGGTTCCGTCAATTCGTGCTGATGCCACAGATTTTGGAGGATCGTTAATCTTATCAGTGGTTACTGCAATTTCATCCTCTGTGCTGATGCTGATGTAGGGCCCCGAACCTTATCCATTGTAGTTGGAGTAGACCGGGCATTGGGACAAGTCATGGTTAAAGGAGTCTGGAAAATTGATTCTCGTGAAGGTTACTGCCCTATAATGGGAGACTTCATCATTTCCAGCATGTCTTTGAACCTCAAAATACTTTTTCACCTTTTGTTAAGTTTGTTTGTTGCGATAGTCTTGGAATGACGTCAGGAATTTATTGACGCGATCTGAAAGTGAATCCTCGATTCCGGCGCAGGGATCTAAGCTCTTTAGCTTCAGTAATAAGTCTTTGACTTCCTCCCCTTCTGTTACAGCGGTAATCTTTGGTTGTACCTGTTCCGTGGACGAGGAACGAGCTCAGGTTCCTTGATACCCTGAGGACTTGGGACATGGTTCCACGTTATGTCCAGAAGTCTCTAGCGGCTTTCGTGTTTCTTCTAGTTCTTTGCGATTGACTATCGGTTTTTCGTCGGCAGTTTTCCAACCATTTGTCTCCCGAGTGGGAATTCGATTAGTACAACTGTCAATTAGGAACTTCGAATCAGTGTGGATCTTTAATTTACTTAGACCTTGTGCCGATGCTTTATTAGCAGCTACGGTTACTAAATAGAATTTTTAAATTTGAGAAAAAGTGGTCTCAAAAATGTTGAAAAAGTGCTCACTTTTTGAATTTTCATCCAAAATGCCTGTCAATCCTTTCGAAAGCTATCGTGATAAAAAAATAATGTCCACACACATACAAACACACATGCATACACATATGCATACATACATAGATACATGCACACATGCAGACAGACACATTCGCGAAAACCTGTTTTTTTTTTTGGTTCAGAATATCGCAAATCGTGGACATTTGACAAAAACGGAGGGGCTCACATTTCAAACAAACCTAATAATTTGTCTGATTATAATGTAAAAAATTGCCACTTTTACTTGAACAGAAAGCAAAAGCATACAACTTTGATGTGAAATTGTTAAATAAACATTTTTAACTTCAAATTTTTTAAAAAGGTAATACATATTCACTTTCCTTTCTAAATAAGCTACAACTAACAATAGGAATATTTTCGTCGATTTTATTAACCATTTTTAACAATGCTCATTTTTGAACTTGAGATAACTTTAATACATCCTTAAAGCTAAAATACATGTATTTATCTTCTTTTCTTTATTATCCTTTGTTTGTCAGAAAAGAAAAGAAAGTTTTACACCATGGCATCAGTATATTTTTGAATGATATGAAACTAGATATAATTTTAAAATTAGACAGTAATTTAATGATTTTACAAATTAGTATTGCATATAATAATCGCTGGGAGATTTTATTGACCCTCAAAAATTAAATATTGTAGAAATTGTTGATGCATGCTGTTGGCTTTAGGGTCAGGTGAATTGAAACCAATTAAGTTGTTTCAAACCCTCGTCACTGTGTTTTATCAAATCTGTGTGAAGACATAATGTCTTGTAGTTACGCAGTTTTACAATTTGAAGTGTAATTCATTGGTTAATATCTGAGTTATGAAATAATAAAAATTATTTATTTCAATTAAAAATTTTAATTTTATTGAATTTTATTAATAACTACTGATAAATCTTGCACTATTATTGAAACATGACTTTATTTAAACGAAGTACAATTTATGAAAAACAATGACAATGTAGTATAAATTTCTTTTCACAAATGTTTAAAACAACTTTTTTAAAAGTAGTCAGAAAACATTGCAATCGAAAAATATTTTTAAAAAAATTTTAATTTTATTTCTATGTATTGTTATTTTTCAAACAATCTGTTATTTCGAAAAATAACCTTCAATACATTTATGTTGGCGTACGAGAGAAATAATGTTAAATAATTAATTTTTCTGTTATCATGAGGAATTATGTATGTGAAAGTGTAATTTTGATCCCTTGTAAATCTCACTATAGCATCAACACGAAATTGTAAAAAACCTTGTAGTTGAATAATTATTCAAATATTCTTCAAACAAATTTTCTTTTTCTTATCGACGAAAAAATGATGACAAAATTTTGAACACAGTAGGAAGAATACTAATTGTCAAGAAACATTGCATTGAAACAATTATCCATCCAAACAATTTTTTTTCAACAATCACAATGCAGTGGAAATTGAATTTTCCAAAGAAACATTATAGTTGAATAATTATTTGATTACGCTCTCAAATTTAAACACTCCGAAAGCTGAATGGCACCTGGGTGAGGTGTCTTGAACGGTGACTCTGGGATACCGGACGATCTCTCAGAGTATGCAGCCTTACCCTTGCATGCTGGGCTCTACAAGGATGGACGAAGCTTTTCCCTAGCTGCTCGTGGGAACAACAATGACACCACTAAAACATCAAAAAGTTGTAAATGCGGTTCAAAACGATCGAACGCGCAGAGCACCCGACAATAGGCCGGTGAACAATGCCGATGATTCTAGAGTTCGAGGTGCTGAAAATAATTTAGATGAAAACACGACGACGAACCGGCAAAACGCCCACATTGAGTGGATGAATCAACTCAAGGATGACTTGCTACACTGCTACGATGTCAGTATTATCCCTGTTCACCGAGGCTTTATGGCACATATTCATACTCTGCTCCAGCACGTTTCGATTCAATGGTTGCGAAATCAACGTCCCTACCTCTGGAAAAATGGGCATGTACGCGGAGCGCTTCCCCAACTGCTGCTTTATCAAGCTGCAGTCGAAGATGAGGAAGCGACATTAAGGCCAACCGCGGAAAGCAGGCACCTTCTGAGAGATGATCACAATTTTAGGACAAGAAGGAACATTAACATGCAAGTTCGTCCTAGGCCCCAAGATCTGGCTGAAACTCGACAACAAAATGCACGCAAACTTTCACAGAATTGTAGAAAAACATTCCTTGTCGAAGGAGCAAACTTGTGCTTTTCTCAGATCATCCGGGTTTAATTCAGGTACAGAGGGTTTTATTTTCGTATGCCAGGATGGTGTCATTTCCACCTTTGCATACCGTGACCGTATTTTATGTCAAGAAGTTCCAAGCGACAGGTGCAGAGCGTGTCATGCACATGCTGAGTACCTAGAACACATACTATCGGGGTGTCCCACCCACGCAGGAACGTCGTATATCCACACACATAATGCGGCACTAAGAGTGCTTTATTACCATCTTTGTCGCTCTTTCGGTGTTGGCCGCCACCCTGCCCTGCTGAACGCTCCAAGGGAGATTGATTCAATTGTCCATAACGAGAAGTGCCAAATTTTCTGGAACTACGATTGTCGGACAACAGTCTCCTTTGCACACTCGAGGCCTGATATTGTTCTCCAAGACTTCGAGAAACCAACTATATTCGTGATCGAATTCTCGGCTCCGTCCGAATACAACATCACTGCCAAGGAAAAAGAAAAGGAGGAAAGATATCAAGACATTAAAAGGGAGATGCAACGACTGTACTCAAAATATTCGGTACAAGTAATTGTCCTTGTGATAGGTGCTCTCGGAGGTACGAAACTATCACTGGTACGTAATCTTAAAGTCATACCCGCGTGCTAAAAATATGCCAAGGCACTTGCGAGAATATGCCAGCTCCCAGGGCCGAATTTACTACGGGGCCGGCGGGGCCCCTAAAATGTAACTAGTCTAGTCGGTAAATCAAAATCACTGCTACATGCACACACTTCGGCATCGGCTCCTACTTCGATTACCCTTTTTTTTTTATAAGCCAGACGGGAATTAGAAAAGGCCTCTACATTTTAGCCGAACCTAGGACCCCACACCCCTAAACGCGGCCCTGCATCTCACGGTTGTGTATACAAATTTAATACATTTCATTTTCAAGAAATTAAAAAAAAAAACAACATAAAATCAATAAAAAGCCCTGTAAGAAGGAGAGCATTGAAATGGATTACATGGCATTGAAAAAATTGTACACTTTAATGCCTATGAATCTAAACAAATTCCGTTTTTGTCCGAGTGGTCATTCAACGGCATTCGAATGCATTAATTGTATTCGATATATCCGGTCGAAAAAAGCATTAAATGGCATTCGACCTATTTGGTAATTGAACGGCATTGGTTCCATTCTATGCCTCCGATCACTGAAGGCATTGCATGGCATTCAACTGATACGGTCATTTAACTGCATTCAATGGCATCACAAAGAAGCCACATAATGCCATCATTTTTTTGTGTGATTCAAAACGATTCGAACAAAAACAGTCGAATGCCAAAAAGCGCATTCGGACAAAAACGGAATTTGTTTAGATTTATAGGCATTAAAGTGTACAATTTTTTCAATGCCATATAATCCATTTCAATGCTCTCCTTTTTACAGGGAGGATAAAACTCATGTAAAATACCTCCAATCACATCCGATTCTATATATTTTTTATTTAATTTTTTCACAAAAAGGTTCATAAATACACACACACACACACACATATATATAAATATAAATATATTCGAAAAATTCGAATATTGCTAATTCTGTTTTCAACGATTTTAAATAATTCAGAAGACTACATTGATCGATACATATCAGGAACCTGTCAATATCGATTCTCCTTTTATTCGAAAAATGAATTCTAATATTATAAAAGTGATAACTGGATAAGGACCATTTGCGCAGTTTTACAATTTATGAGATGGGAAACTGGATAAGGGCCTTTTATTTGTTCCTCCACACTTAGAAAAAATGTTCTAATGTTTTCAGGTCTTCAATTTGGAGTTCTTGGGGAACATATTTCTATAATTTTATCAAAATTTTGTGTTTGAAAAGGTAAAACCTGTCACAGAAAACTGTTTTGTTCATCCTGTAAAATTTAATTTCTGGTTCTTACCCATTTGCCATCCTCATGTCTTCATATTGAAAACGTTTATTGTACTTGAATTACATTTATGGATTTAAATCCAAAAATGTATTCAAAAAGATGATGCCTTTATAAGTGACTAAAAGGATATGAATTAAGCTGGCCCGTGCGGAAATTTAAATCCGGGCAGTACCGGGTCCTGAAACGGTTGCCGTATTATATTTAAGGTCCGGATAAGCTAATCCTATCAGGCCCTTATAGTGTTTCGTAACGCTCGGAATTAAAAGGGCCGTAAGTGGCCACCTTATAAGGTCCATGTCAGGCAGCCTTTTTTGCGCCTTTAAAATAATTGAGGTCCTTACCAGGACCTTATTTATTTAGTGTCAAATCCCTTAATTATTTTTTTTTAAATAAATATAAAAAAAGGTATTTTGAATTTGAAATGTAATATTTTATTAAAATACATATTATCACATAGTAGATGATACGACGGGTAGTTTAATAAAAGTTAAAATCTTCTTGGTTTTACATTGCATTGAACTATTCTACGAAATGTGTTACAAAATGCTATGAAATAGATAACAGTTCTATAATATGATGAACGATTTTTCGCCTAAAAAAATTAGTCTTTATTATTATTATCATTATGCTTTAATATTTGTTCACATATTTAATTACATAATTATTTACTATTATGCAAACAATCACTACATTAATAATCGCACGCTAATAAAATTCTTATTCGCTGTGGGTTCGAACCCCCTACCTACGCATTCGTAACTCCTAACAAAACCTCGCAGCTAACTTTACTCGGAGTATTGAACAAAAAATCTAAAATATAAGCTACAGCTGTGCAGGTTCGCGTGACAAATGTTTGTGACCCGTTTCATAACAGTTTTTTTTGTTTTTAAAATTTCAATCATCACTTTAAAATATTTATAATTTTGGAAATTTTAATCTCGAAAATTTTTTTTATCGCAAATTATTTCTTGGTTACAAAAGTTGTAGTAGATTCAAGATTAAGAAGAAGTTAGAATCAATTAAATGTAATTATTTTTATATTTGATTTGACTCTACTTGGAATGCATTTTGTTGGTGAATGAAAAACAAACTAATTACATCATGAAAGCTTCGTATTTTTTAAAAAAATATAATTTTAAAAGTTTTCAAGTTTTAGGTTAGGATGGCACTGGTATTTCACTTAAAAAAATTTGCTGTGTCCATTACAAGTGATAATTTCATAAAAAGATATTCATTGTACATTCAACTGCTCATTAAAATACAATTTAATTAATTAATTTTGATTGTCTTACCTTTTGCAACTTTTGCAGTTCTAATCGACCCAGAATCAGAGTCATTTGAATAATTCAATACCTCTAAGGGATCCATTGATTTAAACGCAATTGTATACAATGCATATGATTATATATTTAATTTAGAAAACGTAGTGATGTTGAACTGGCCATGAGTATAGACGACACACGCGGACGAATAGAGAATTAATAGAGGCGCCCTTATTCGAATTCTGTTATAGGGCCAAGCGAAAATCAGATTTGCGTTACTTAAGAAAAAAGGAAATTTATCCGGGCTTTATTCGGACCTGATCAGGGCCATAAATACGAAATTGATCAGACTGCCTTACCTAATAATTAGGGCAACCTATCCGGACATTATTCGGACCTGATCAGGGCCGTAAATACGGCCTTTTATCAGATGGCTGTACTTATAAATAAGGGCACCTTATCCGGACCTCATTTGTACCTGATCAGGGTCGCTGTACACATTTTCAAATCAGGCAATCTTATCAGGGCCTAGTACGAACCTTTTTTTAAATAAGGCTAAAAAAGGCATTTTCCGCACGGGTAGGTGCAATATACATATATATTGCACATGTTTAACATATCAGAAGAAGTCCTTACTTTATTACGTTTTATCTCGATTTTTCTGAAATATTTCTTTTCTTCTAGAAGAGATATTTCGCAAAATATATTGATTGATTGCTTTGAAATCCCTCAATTCTTGTGAATAAAGTCTTCGGCATGTCATAAAATCTTTTAAATCTCCCGAAATTATAAGAAATTCTTAAGGTAAGTAAAACTTCTTTTGAAATACTTTGGAATTTTTTAAAGTTCTTAAAAGTTCTTTGTAATCTTCTAAGATACCCTGAAATCCTTCGAAATATCTTGACATCTCTTCAAGTTCTTGAAATCTATCAAAATTCATCGGAATCTTTTAAAATATTCTAAAATCTTTCTAATTTCTTCAAATCTTTGGAAATTCCTTAAAATTTTATAAATATCTCCCCGAATATTTTTAATGCTCTTTTATTCCTCAATTCTTATGAATTTATTCGAAATTGCATTAAAAGATTAGAAAACCCGTTGAAGTCTCATGAAATCTGGTGATATTCCTTCAAATTCCTCGAAATCGCTTGAAATATTTAAAGTCCTATGAAATCCTTTGAGATCCTGGGACGTTCATTTAAATACCTTATTAAAAGCTTTTAAAATCCCGTATGACTTCTTACATTCTCGGAAATCTTATATTATCCTTTGAAATGCTATGAAAATCCCTCAGATTTTTTGAAAATATCCTGAAACCTTATACCTACAAAATCTTTCCAAATCTTCCAAAATTCTAATAAATTCTTAACATAAGTGT
>CAKNWW010297509.1:0-12518 GCA_932074435.1 Andricus kollari | reverse complement strand
ATATTCAGAGTAAGGCCTGCATCAGAAAGAAGTTGTAAAACTTTCTCTAATTTGACCATCATCTCCTCCCATGTTTTCGAAAAAATTAATATGTCATCAAAGTAGTTTAATGCCAATTTATTTCCAAAAAAAACAAAAATCTTTTTCATTAACTTGTTGAAGTAAAACGGAGCATTCATTAACCCAAACATTGCACGTTCGAATTGGCCTGTTTCATCTTGGGTAATGAACGCAGTTTTCTTTTTCGCATTTTCTGAAATGGGTATTTGCATGTAACCGTGAGCGAGATCCAAAATGGTGAATAAAACCGCACCCTGCATTTCCTCTAAACCATCGTCTAAATTCGGCATAGGGAAGTTTAATCTGACCGTATTCTTATTCAAACGTCTGTAATCAACGACAAGCCGATGAGATCCATCTGATTTCTTTACTAAAAGTCAAGGGCTATCTTATGGAGAATCAGTCTCCGTCGCGAAACCGACTGATTTATAAGTGGTTATCAACTCTCCCAATTTGGTTCGCTCTGCGGTTCCCGCTCGATACGGTTTAGAATAAGGGGGTTCCGTTCCGGGTTTCTCCTGAATATCCATATATATTAAATCGGTACAACCAATTTCCGTAATATCTTTTGCGATACACTGACGATATTTATTTACAAGATTAAGGACATCGGCCTTTTGTTCAGGAGAGCGATTTTCGTTAACAGTTAATTCGCTTTCTAAAACCGGTTCTTTTCTCGTCTCTAACTTAGGAATGTTTTTCTCAAGGCACATGACACAATTCGCGATGGAATCTCCCTCCTTTATTCTAAAATCTTCTTTTGAATCATTTACAATCGGCAATTCAAGCTCATCTTCATTTACATGTACTCTAACCAAATTGATCGATGCCGGTTTTAATGATACCGATTCCGCAGATTTTACTTCAGACAAATCTTCTCGAGAAGACTTCTGAAACATTTCGGAATGAAAATTGAAATTGTTACGGTTTAAAAATTCCAACTTGTCATCTACTCTACTACTTGTCATCTCTGGTAAATCAATAAAATTACGACCGATTAACACTTCGTATTTTTTAACATCGTCAGGCACAATTCTGAAAACGATATCTTCCGCACTGCAAGAATCTACCATCACGCTTCCTCGAATAATACCACTCAATTTTACGTCATTTCCGTCATGACCAAAACCTTTAAGATCACTAGTAATACGAATTATTCGGAACCCTTTTTCAATCGCCATCGAAGCCTTAACTGTACAATCCGAGCTACCGGTATCAATCAACCCTTTTAGATACGCATTCCCTACCAGAACATTTTTCTCGTACTTCCCAATACTCACATCAGACTCTAATTTAACTGTATTTACCCTAGCATCCGATAGAGGCTTCGGTTTTGAGCAATTGTTCGCGAAGTGCCCCTTTTCGTGACAATTAAAACATTTAATTTCTGGTTTTACCTGACATTCCTTAGCGAGGTGACCTTTTTCGTGGCAACGAAAACACTCGCCACTTGCAATTGAACTCTTAAAGTCTTTACTTGCACTGGCGTTTTGCTGTGTACCTTCTTTCTGCATCGATGACGAACTTGAAGCGGTTGATCTTTCCCTTCTGTCTCCTGATGATCCTGATGAATCACGTTTCGAAGTAATTCGCTGCTTCCTCGCTGACTCCAACTCTTCAAGCCTCAAGATATTCTGCAGTAAATCATCCTGATCGAGATAAGTTTGCGATGCGATAACAGAGCTTATCTCCCGAGACCACAAGCCAACTGCCAGCTGAGTTTTAATCTCAGTAAAGCTTAATCCCAGATCCTTGCACAACCCGACTTTGTCGAAGAAGTATTCTCGCGTATCTTCACTCTGTCGCTGACTTTGATCAACCATCGCCTTCCACCTTTCCGTCAGAGATTTTTCAGCCATAAACGTTGCTTTGAATTGAAGAACAAATCGTTTCCAATTAACAATTGTATCCAAACGACTGAGATACCAATTTTTAGCAGCCTTTTTCAAGTGCGATCTAGCCGTTTCAAAGGCAACGGCTTCGGTCCACTTGTGCAAAGTTGCAGTCGATTCCCGCTGTGTCAACCAGGCTTTGGCTTGGGCGGTTCCTTCCAAACCCGTAAACTCAGCAATGTTGTGAGACAAATCGGGCAAAACATTGTAGTGAAACGTCTCCAGTCTCTGGTTCTGCGTCTGATTCTGCGTCAAATTCTGGAGTAAAGCTGCATTCCGGTTCATCATTGCAGCCATCGATATAATAAGCTGCGAGACATCTGGTGGTCCTCCCATTGCACCCATATTCACAATCTGCGGAGCATGAGGCCCAAAATTTGGTTGATTATTTAGTGGATCTCCATTTGGCTGTCCCCCAAGGTTCAGGTATTTGATTTGGTGCATTTATTTGATTGTTGAGATACAGTCCACCTCCTAGTCCTTCTCCAATCCTATAGTTCGGTAGATTCGGATTCGGCCATCTACGAAACTCAGGTGAGGGGGGAGGTCCCCCTCCTGCTGCCTGCTGATCCATCCTCGTTCTTCACGAATTACCTATTTTACCGACAGTTGTCGAACACTTTCCCTTACCCCCCACTTACTTCACTTGCAGATAATCTACGTATAATTTATATTGTCAGTCGACGAAACCTCACAATTAAAACTAATTTGGTTTGTGAATAATCGCACACGCGCACTTATTAACTCAAACAAGAAAAATTCCAAGCGACGTTTCGTATCCGATCAGAGAACTGCTTTTCAAGATGACGATGTAACACGTCTTTGTTCTTACCTGCATATATCACGCGCGAACACGATTTTCGGCCATTTTGTTTTGTAAAGTCGGTTTTCTTCAAAGTACGTTTCCACGTTTTCCTTTAATTTCTTTCAATTATATAGGATTTCCAATGAACTCTATTAGAACCGGGCGTCTATAAAGAAAATAATAATTTCGCGGGCGAGGTCAATATTTTTGGGATAGCGTCCGGTATCCCACTTCTGAAATCTGTTATAGTCTATTTTCCAGAAGGGTAGCTAAATGATTTCTCCGATCGAGTATTTAGTTTTGCGTTTCAAATAATAAAGATTATTCAAAGGTATTCTGTGCTTTACACAAGTTCAGAGCTATGAACTAATTTTACAGAATATAAGTTTAACCATGCGGCTGACCAGCTACGAAACGAATAACTCTCGATGGAACTTATCGCGACGCATCGCATGCACAAAACACTTTTTCAGATCGAAATCGCGTAACCAACGTTACTGATCGGAAACTTATTTCCTCGGCGGACATACGGCGACGTACGCCAAGAAAAACGATAACTGATAGATCGCGAACGATCTCTAAAAATCCAAATCACTTGGCGTCTCAACGACAACTGAACTCAGCCTCCCCACGCGCGCCCTCCAACCCTCTTTCCTGAATTTTCTACAGGGTGACAACGTAATACAGCATAAGTCTTGCTCTAAATAATATTGTTAAAATTATGACTCTTACACTTTGAATTTTCCGGGAGAAGCGACCTGCCGGTTTCGCACAAACTAAGTCGGTAACGACGCCAGAATTTTGTAATGTGACTAGTGACTACATGTTAGAATATAAAAATATTCCCAGACATGTGCTGCCACCTTCTAATTCACAAAACCTGAGGTTCATTCTTAGAATTTTTTGCATGCTTAGAATTTCTGAAATCCTTAAAATTTTTGTAATTCTTCGAATTCTGTAGAATTCTGTGAAGTCTTTTGAATTCTTCGAGTTCTTCTGAAATCCTTTGAATTCTTCGAATTTGTTGAATTCTTTAGAATTCTTTAAACACTTTCGTGAATTCTTAGAATTCTTTTGAATTATTTTGAATTCTTTGAAATCTTTTGAATTCTTTGAAGACTTTTGAATTCTTGTAAATTCTTCTGAATTCCGTGAATCCTTTTGAATTCTATTGAACTCTTTGATGAATGCTTTGAATTATTTTTAACTCTTCGAATTTTTTTGAATTAAAATTTGTGTTTCAATTCTTCGAATTCAAAAATTAAGTATTACTCAAGATTAAAACTACCAACCTAAAATTAAAAATTAATTTCAATTCTTCGAATATTTTTGGATTCTTTGAAAATTTTTGAATTCTTTGAATACTTTTGAATTCTTAGAATTCTTTTGAATTATTTTCAATTCTTTGAAATATTTTGAATTCTGTTGAATTTCAAATTTTTTTTTCAGTTCTTCGAATTCAAAAATAAAGTATTACTTAAGTTTAAATACTTTTGTATTCTTTAAATACTTTAAATTCTCCTGCATTCTTTTAAAAGCTTTGAATTCTTCGCATTAAAAAATTAAGTAACTGAGTAAGCATCCGAGTAATCGTGATTTAGTAACAGTAATGGTGACGCCAATGTTCTTCTTTTCTGTCCACTTTGAATTAATTGAAATTTCATTTAATACTATAAAATGCTAAAAATAAATGTGATATTTTTCTTCTAAATGTTTCGTTCATCAGATTTTTTAACAATACATTAACCAAGCTACACAATTATCGGGATCTACACCACTATTGAAACCTTCGCGATTACTCGGACACTTACAGTACTTAAAATTACAATAAGAAAAATACGAATTCTTATAAATTCTTTGACTCCTTGAATTCTTTTGAATTTCTTGAGTACTTTTGAATTTCTTGAATTCTTTTGAATTCCTTGAATTCCTTTAAATTCCTAGAATTCGTTCAAATTACTTGAATTCTTTTGACCTTTTTCTTCTAAATGTTAATTTCATCAGATTTTTTAACAATACATTAACCAAGTTACACAATTATTGGGACCTACACCGCTATGGGGACTTTCGCGATTACTGGGACACATACCTTACTTAAAATTACAATAAGAGCAATAAGAATTCTTATACATTCTTTGAATTTCTTGAATTCTTTTGAATTTCTTGGAATTTCTTTGAACTCCTTGAATCCTTTTGAACTTCTTGAATTATTTTGAACTCCTTGAATTCCTTTGAATTGCTTGAATATTTTTGAATTCTTTTAAATTATTCGAATTCTTTTGAATCATTTTCATGCTTTTGAATCCCTGGAATTGGTTTGAATTCCTTGAATTCTTTTGAATTCTGCGAATTCTTTTGAATTCTTTTGAATACTTTGAATTCTTTTGAATTCTTTGCATTACAAAATTAAATAAGGGGTTATGCACATATTACGTCACACGTTTTTCCTCTGTTTAAATAAGGACGAGAATAAAATTGCCTCAAAGCCAAGAGGATACAAAGACATAAACTAAAGAAAAACGTGTGTCGTATTACGAGCACGACCCCTAATTGGGCAAACATCCCAGAAATCGTGATCTTAGTACCAGTAATGGTGACGCCAATTTTCTTCTTTTCTGTTCATTTTGAATTAATTGAAATTTCATTAATTACTATAAAATGCTAAAAATAAATGTGATCCTTTTCTTCTAAATATTACTTTCATCAGATTTTTTAACAATACATTAACCAAGTTACACGATTATTGGGATCTTTACGATTACTGGGACACTTACCTCACTTACGATTACAATAAACGACCTAAAATTAAAAATTCATTTCTTCGAATTCTTTTGAATTCCTAGAATTCTAAGGAGAAATTACTTAGTAGATATTTCTTTTTGCATTTCTCTCCAGAAAAAATGTAGATTAACGCGCAAAGAAATTTTCGGTTGAAAGAAAGAAGTTCCATTTGTTTATAAACAATTAATATTTTTCAAACAAACTCAATGTTTTTATGTTTAGAAGAAAGATGTCTGGAATTTACGTCCTTTAACAAAAATTTCAAAGTACGAATCTTCAAACTCATGTGGTAACACTTTTGCATTGTGAATAAGTTTTGCGAAAACAATTTTTTTGCGACAAAAATCTCGAGAAACCTTTCTGAACATAAGGGTTACAAAAAGCCTACTAGGGATCATTTGACGTAAGCAAAAAATTCTAATTCAAATCAAAAAAGAACTGGTAACCAGAAAATTCTAATCAATGCAGAGTTTTACTATTCTAGACCTATACCACAATACTATGTAGGTCGCTTTTTTGGCTCCGCACACCTCTTTTGTGTGTTTGTGAGTTATTAAATACAATTAAATTTGCATCCAAAAAGTGGAATTTTTAAGTTAAAAAGTCAAATATTTTAGACAAAATTTGACTTTTAATCTCTGAAAGATAAATGTTCAATAAAAACCTTATTTTCAACCAAGAAAAATGAATTATCAGCCAAATAACTGAACTTAGTTCAAATAGTCAGTGTAAAAATTTTACTGAGTAAAAATATTGCAATTTCAACCAAATAGATGACTTTTTAACGCAAAAGATGAATTTTGAACCAAAATGATTAATTTTCTACTAAAAAGAGTTATTTTCGACAAAATACCGATAGTCTCAACCAAATACTTCAACTTTCTACTCAAAAAGATTCAGCAAAAAATGGAATAGTGCAATTTTAATTGAAAACCATTCATTTTCTTTAAAAAAGAAGAATTTTCAAGACCAACATAGCCACTATTTTTAAAATTTTTGTCTCCCGGCTTTCTCCCGGTTCTCCCGGTAAATATTCGTGTTTTATCCCGGTTTAGAAAAAAATATACGCGATAAGCATCAGTAAACTTTTTTGCAAGAAATATGTTGACTTTGAATCACATAAGCAATTTAAAAATCCGTTATTAAACCAATTTTTCAATATTATGTTTTAAACATATTTTAAATAATAATTAATAATTTCGAACTGAATACTTCTGAATTTTTAAATAAAAATATATATAAAACGGTGATGGACAATTTAATTAGAAAAGGAGTTGAATAATATTGTGTAATTTCTAAGTCGAAACGCTAAAAATTAAACATCTTTTTAAATTGAAGAATCACGAAATTGAATTATTTCGGATTAAAATGTCAAAATAGGACTATATCAAAACGTTAAAAATGGAATATTTTAAGATTCGAATTTTTGAGAATAGATCATTTAAAATTCAGAAGAATTGAAATTGTATCATTTATAATTAAGAGCGTTCAAAATTAAAAAATTAGAAACTTTTGAATTTGAATCATTTTAAATTCAGAGCAATTAAAATTGGACAATTTGAAATTTTAAACTAAACTGAAGCTTTCAAAGTCAAAGCTTCTGAAATTCTAGAATTTTAAATTTTTATTAAATAACAAAATTATGTAAGGATACAAAGGAAGCAAAAGTGAAAAGAGCATGAAGAGGGGATTGGTCAATGGAAGGTAAAGAACAGTTTAAAGAAAAAGTGGGGATTATCAAAATGGGGGAAGGAAATGTAAACAAGGAAATGGAAATAACGATAGGAGAAATAAAACGAGCATTAGAGTGCACAAGCAAAAAAAGGTTAGTGAAGGAGGGGATAGAAGTGGTTGGGATGCGGAATGTAAACAGAAGAAGAAGGTAGTGAGAAGGGAATGAAGAAAATGGAGAAAAGGAACAAGTAGTGGAGAAGAATATAGGAGAATAAAGAAGGAGTATACTGAGTTGTGTGAGCAAAAAAAAAGGAGGAAAATAAATGGTTTGAAGAAGAAGCGGAGAAGGCCAGGACGGAAGAGGAGGTTTGGAAGGTAGTAAATAGAGAGAGAAGAAGAAGGAAAAGAGTAAATCAGGATACTGAGATGGTGGAATGGAAACAATATTTTATGGAATTGCTAGGAGGGTTAGAGAGGAAAGTTAAAAAAGGAGGAAAAGATGGCAGGCAATCAGATGAGGAGGAGGACATTACAAGGGAGGAAATAATCAAGGTATTACGGATGATGAAAGATGGAAAGGCTCCTGGCATAGATGAGATTCCAAATGAAGTCTGGAAATATGGGGGGACGGAATTAGAGGAATGGGCATGGTTAATGTGCAATAGAGTATGGAGAGGAGAGGGGTGGCCAGAGTTATGGAAAGAAGGAATAGTGATACCAATAGCGAAGAAAGGCAAAGGGGAGGAGGTTAAGGATGATAGAGGAGTGACACTAATGCCAACATTGTATAAAGTTTATGTGACTGTTTTATCGGAGAGGTTAAAGAAAGAAGTTGAGGAAAAAAAGATAGTGCCTCCGAATCAGACAGGGTTTAAAAAAGGGATGGGGGTGATGGACAACATATATGTTCTGAACTATCTAGTAAATAAGAGGATTAAAAGGGATAAAGGGGCAATAATAGCAATGTTCGTGGACTCAAAGGCGGCGTTTGACTCATTAAACCGAGGCGACATTGAAAAAGTTATGGTGAAAAAGGGGATACGAGAGGGATTAATAAAGAGAGTATCGGAAATTTTTAGAGAGACAAAAAGCAAGGTAAAAGTAGGAGAGCATGTAAGAGATAGTTTCTGGTTGGTGAGAGGAGTGAGGCAAGGGTGTTCTCTGAGCCCACTTTTATTTAATATATACACTTGGAACAAGAATATATAGAATAGAAGAATATATACACTTGGAAGAAGAAATGAAGAGAAAAGGGTGGGTAGGAGTTAGGATAGGGATCGAAAAGATATATACACTGGCATACGCGGACAATATAGTGTTGATGGCAGAGGATGAAGAAGGGATGGCGGGCTTAATTACTGGATTAGAGAAATACTTAGATGGGAAGAAGTTAAATTTAAATGTAGAAAAGACAAAGATAATGAGGTTCAGAAAAGGAGGGGGAAGAAAGAAAGAATGGACGGGGAGATGGAAGGGAATAAAATTAGACGAAGTTAAAGAGTTTAAGTATCTGGGATATACCTTGCAAACAAATGGAGATCACAGAGCTCATATAAGAGAAAGGATAAAAAAGGCAATAGGGGTAATGAAACAGATATGGGGAATAGGAAAAAGAAGGTTAAAAAAAAATTGGAGAAGGAGAATGTGTTTATTTGATACGCTGGTATGGACAGTGTTAGGTTATGGAGCAGAGATATGGGGATGGAAAGAGAGAAAAGAGATTGAGAGTTTACAAGAAAGGTATATGAGATGGACGCTAGGGGTAGACTGGAGGACGCCGGGATATATGGTGAGAGAAGAAGCGCAAAGGGAAACCTTAAGTACTAGAGCGGGAAATAGGGCATGGAATTTTGAGAAGAAGCTGTGGGAGGGAAGGGGAGGGGAGTTAGCGAGAAAGTGTTTGATGGAGATAGAAGAAAGGAGAGGGTGGGCGATGGAATTATCGAAATGGGAAGAAGAAAGGAGGGAGTTCTTTAAGGCTAGAGATATAGAAGACAAGACTGGAGTAAACTATGAAGAAGTGGAAAAAAGGGAGAGGGAAAGACAATTAATAGAAAGCTGAGGGGTGATTGAGGAATCAAAATATAATAAGTGGTATAAAATGATAAAAAACGAAGGAGTACCAAAGTATTTAGAAAAGGGATGGGAAGAGAAAAGATGGACCAGAATAGCAAGGTTTAGATTGGGAAACGAGGTGAGGGCAGGTATGTATTGGGAAAAGAAAGAGAACAGGAAGTGCAGAATCTGTGAATGGGAAGAGCAAACATGGGAGCATGTATGGGAAGGATGTAGGAGAGGAATGGAAGATAAAGGAAGCTTACAAGAGAATGTGGTAAAGATTCTAGGAGAGGATGGTTTGGGAGAAGAGTGGATGAAGGAGTTAGAGGGGGCTAGGGGAGCGAATGAGAAAGAATGAAAGAATGGATGCAGAAAAAATGGTAAAATTTCGGTATAAGACAAGTGAAAGAAAAAGGAAACGGAAGTCGCTTAAATTAGAAGCGTAAAGATTTGTAAGAAAGGGTTATGTAATAGCTTAAGTAGATTAAGATGCGTTTGCGTTTGCGTTATCGCGCTCTCTCTCTCGCTTGCACACTCGCTTTCGATCAATCGCTCACTCGTTCGCTAACACGTCTCAAATTGCGCTTGCGTCAAGAAATAGAAATATGGATCTAGATATAAGACGTTTTGTAAATAGATGTAAATAAATGTAAATAGTAAGGATAAGTTTTTATAAAATATGTAGATGGAAGGATTGGAAGAAATGGAAGTCATGTAAACCCTCAGGGGACACATTATGAATAAAGAAAATAATAAAATTATAATTTAACATTAAAGCTGATGAGACAAATTTTTCTAAACTCAAAAAATGAACAGACTTAATTAAAAAAAAAAAAACGTTAAAAATAAATATTAATTTTAAATGGGAATCACTAAAAAATGAAAAAATTTTGCGTACCAAAAATTGTGATGATGACACTTTTTTTTACTCAAGCCCTTTAAAATTTCAATTATTTTAATTAAATTTAAATCGTTAAAAAAAATTATTAATTTTTAAATTGCTGATTATATTTTCCAAAGTACAACCAATAAAATTTAAATTGTAAAATTAAAACCTATGAAAGGGAAAAATAAAATATTTAACGTTCAACATGAAAATTCAGAACTCTAAACTTGTAACCATTTAAAATTACCGAAAGTATTTAATTACTGATGTACGAGGGGTTCACAACTCGACCGATGGAGCGTACACTAGGGTGGGTGGAAAATAACCAATTTCAGAAATCGCAAACAATACCATGCCATGAGGCATACCATGAGGGTAAAAAATTATCTTATGCAGAGTTTTAAAGTTTTATTTCAATTTTTTTTTTACATTTTTGGGGTTGCGTAGAGTCTTCTTAATTTTTGGCAGATCTTAAGATACCATTCTGCAAGAGATAATCATGTGTTAATGTACCCTTATTTTAAACTGTTATTTTTCGGGCCCATAAAAACGTCAAAAAAATTTTTTTTTTGCAATTGAGGAATTTCTTGGGATCAAAATTAACTCAAAAAAAATTCAAGTAAATAATATCATTAGCCATAGATTTCAATATTTCACAAATTCGCAGTGTTTCCAGTTTTGATCCCCTATATATCTTGAATTTTTTTTGAGTTCATTTTGATCCCAAGAAAGTCTTCAAATGCCAAAAAAAAAAATGTTTTGATGTTTTTATGGGCGCGAAAAATAAAAGTTAAAAATAAGGGTTGCAGAATAGTATCTTCAAATCTGCCAAAAATTAAGAAGACTCTACGCAACTCCAAAAATGTAAAAAAATTGAAATAAAAAAAAACTTTAAAACTCTGCATAAGATAATTTTTTTAAACTTATTTTGCTCGCGAGCGTTACCTAGATTTAAATCGATCGATTCCACATTCAGTACACTTCATGGGGGTCCCAATGCACTACTTTTAGGCAAGGTATTGTTTGCGATTTCTGAAATTGGTTATTTTCGACCCACCCTAGTGAACACTGACTTCAAGTGATTTCAGTGACTTCATGTGAATTCAAATGACTTCACGCCAGTGAATTCAGTGAAGGCGTACACCTGACTTCACGAGTTGTTAACCCCTCGCTGATGTATCAATTTCAGAAAGTTTACTTTTTATCTTGTTTAATTGAAAAATCAATTTTTAATTTTAAATCTTCCTTTAGAATTATTATACATTCTTGAAATCTTCTGTTAAAATATTTTCCTATTTAAAATTATGTATTTGTTTAAATCTTTAACTAAAAATCGGACAATATGAAGATATTACATTAAAAATAAAAAAAAATAATACTATACAAGATTTGCTGTAATGTGATTCCAATTTTTGACATTTTGAATATTTGACTTCGAAACTAAAATATTGTCAAATTTATATTTCCATATTTACAAAGATTAATCTAAAAATGAATTTAAGAAAAAACTTTAGTTTCAAGGACTTGAAGATTAAACTTTTAGAATTACGCATTGAAAACCATAATTTTAATTTCACATTATAGAAATTTTAAGTACGATAAATATATTATTGATAAGTATCATATAATGTAGTATCCAGTGACATTCAAAAAGACTGGATACATTTTTTTACTAAAAAATGTGATTTCTCTCTCAAAAAAAAATCATTTCTACTCAAAACTCAAAAATGTTTTGAAGAAGATTTCCAATTCTAAACTATTATCCCCGTTTATAAAGGCTTTTAATTCCAAATTGTTTAACTTTGAACAATTTATGGAAAGTGTCTAATTTTTAGATTTTAAACTGTGATTTTTGGTGCACAATACATGAATTTTCAACTAAAACAGATCAACTTTCAACCATATAGTTGAATTTTGAACTACAAAATATCAATTTTTAACCAAACTGATGAATCTTCAACTGGAATAGTTAAATTTTGAAGCAAAATATGAATTTGTATCTAAAAGAGAACATTTTTTAACAAAAAACTTGAAACTTGCTGTTGAAGTGCATATCTTTGGCTATTGATGTACATTTTTTGGGCGCATAATATTCATTACATAACTTTTGGCGAGTGTATAACTGAGATCATGTCCTGTGTCCCAGCCTGCCCCGTCAGGTTGGGACAAATAAAACAATGCCAATTTAGAAAATCTGTAGTAGTTTTTAAAAAGGAAGAAAGTTTGAACAATCACTTTCAAAGACATTTGACTTATTTTTTAAATTTGCCAGTTGTGTTCAAGTACGAAAAAAGCTCATCGAGTCACTTTATATCATTTTCAGATTTCATCTTTCTAGATTTTCGGTGTAGACAGGAAAAAT
>CAKNWW010297508.1:0-12746 GCA_932074435.1 Andricus kollari | reverse complement strand
GAAAAACTTTTTAATATTTAGCAATATTTGACTGATCATTGAAAATTAGCAATTTTAAATAAAGTATTTACAACTGAATTATTTGAAAATAGAAAGCCTTGAATTGTTACGATTTCAGAATGTGAAAATTAAACTTTAAACCTTAAAATTATGATCGTTCCATTAAAAAACAAATAATTTGTTAGTGAAAGTGTTTAATTTTTATGTACGTAAATTTTATTTCTATGTATTTTATAAATAACAATTATAAAATTATTAATTTGAAAGGACCTTAAATTAAAATGATTTTACTTTTAATTTAAAAAGTGTTTAGTTGAAAAAAATTAAATCGTTTAATTTATGTTTCTCATTTAAAATTGCTTAAAATAATATGATTTTTAGGATTTATAAATTTATTGATTTATTCTTCAATATTTAGAGAATTGAAAATGATAACATATCGTAGGCATTTAATTTAAAATTTATCAATTGAGAAGCGTTAAAAGTTTTTACTTTATACTTGTTTTGATTACTTGAAAAGAAAAAACTTTGAGCTTTAAGACCTTTAACTTTTTTATTTCAAGGACCGTAAAAAAATTTTGCGAACCTGAAAATGATCCAGAATTAGATTCCTTGATTAAAACGGCCACCCTGTACTTAAATTTAAGGAACAACAGTATCAACTCCTTTTGAAATTTTTAACTTTTCCAGACAATTTCCATATCCTTGTAATCAGAAAAATGCTTAGATTTCGAATGATTGATATTTTTTGTTGGTTGAAGATTTATCATTTTAGTTAAAAATTCATATTTTTGGGTCGAGAATTCCACTTTTTTGCAGAAAATTCATCTTTTTGACTTTAAAACTCAACAATTTGGTAGAGAATGAAATAAATGGATTGAAAATAAACTTGTTTCTTAAAAATGCTCACCTTTGGTTAAAAATTGAACTATTTTGTTACAAATTCTTTTTTTTCTCGAAAATTAAATCTCAAATTCACTTTATACCAGAAAAGACGATTTTTGGTTGAATAGGTCTCGTGCAAAGACTTTTGGAGTTATGGTTACATGCATATATAGTATTTAACGTTAGTTAATATAATTTTTAAGTTGAAGTATAAGCAAATATTATATTATTTAAATGTTCAATAAATAAATATAAATAATAATTTGGTATTTACAATTCTTCTCGACCTATGTGTACACAGCATGATATTTATAACCATTTAAAAATAATATTTGTTAATATTTAAAACAGTAGATATTACCATGTGAAATACAGTAGCATGGTGGTAAATATTTTTCCCTGTAGCATATATAACTGTTTTGCAGTGTACTAATGCATATTTTAAATGGTTAATATTACCATGTGATGTGGTTCGAAAAACTATACTTCAAAGCAGTTGTAGGTATATTGTAGCGGTATAACTTACTAGTTTGAACAGGTTAAATTTACCATGTATCATGGTAAGAAAAGCTACTCTTTGTGGCCTTTGTTGCTATCTAGCAGCATCATACTTGCTAGTTGAAAGTAGTTAAGTTTACTATGTCGCGTAGCGCGGAAGCCTATTATTTACGGTACTAGCAGGTATAAAGTGACGTCATACCTATTATTTGGAAGAGGTTGAATTTACTATGCAGACAAGTACAAACAGCTTGCTTACACTGTTAATGCACCTATCTGTAGGAGTAGGGACTCTTATTCAAAATGATCGAAATTACCATGTGACACAGTACTAATTACCGTTAAGGAAAACATAAAATGCTTTTCGATCATGGTCAAAACTGCATGCACAAAATAATAAAATTTACTACAAACTTCCATGTGTCACCATTTTACTATGTAAAATAGTCGAAACCACTATAATCCTTGGCAAATATTACAACTTATTTCTCTCCGCGTATACTCAAAAATTTTCCATAAAATTTCCTATACACTTGAACATTCTTTTATTTTAAACTTTTTTATTCATATAACATATCGTTGGAATCGTCATAATTCGTAGATTTCGAATATTTTATTTGTAAATTACTAAGTGCTAAATTTAAAAAAAGTTATATTCGGCATTTAAGTGCTCATTATGTACAAGGGACTTCCGCTAACTAGGTTCGACGACAGCAGTTCGGTTGAGTGAGGGGATGCCGTGTAGTGTGGGACCTCCCTCAGGTATTCCGTGCGGAATTGTCCACTGACCAATTATTTTCAGAAACTTTAAAGGACTTGCTTTCTTTCCGCAAATGTTTAAAGCCTGGAGAAATCCTTCAAAGTGAACAAATTCTTCAACAAATGTTTTGTCTAAATCATGGGACTAAATCTTCTGAAATTATGCAGATTTGTGTCTAATTTCATCGTTAGAAAAACTAGTTAAATGTTCAATGAATCAAAACCGGTTATCAATTTCATTGTACACTTCACACCTCGAAGATAAATCTATGCAAAGATTATCAAAAATAGGAAGGAATGTGTCCACCTTCATGCCATCTCTAGCAGTGAAAGTAGTCTCATTGTCATTACAATCATCTGCCTGGACCTTCCTAATTTTTCGTCTACGATTTTCTCCTTTGTATTCATCGCAACCTGTCAGTTTTATACCCTGATCCCCATAGTAATAAAACGATCACGAATACCCTCCACGTATTTAACCCGTTGTGATCACATGGGGTCCAAAGGACCCCACGGGCTTTCCGCTTTTTCCGATTTTCTCCATTGTTTTTTTGTCAAGTATTTTTTTCGAATAGTTAAATTATCACTGAAGCTTCGGAGATATTTTTTTCCTATTTTGTATTGTTTCAACATCGCTTATGATTTTTTTTCAGACAAAAATATCTGGAGGTGTATTTGGAGGTGTGACCACAACGGGTTTAGTATGAACACTCTGTAAAGTTTTATTTACCTTTTCGAAGGGAATCAAAACATCATTCCAAAACGCAGCCATATCACCGGTTTCGAGTTCATAAAATTGTCGATGCAGCCCTTCAGCTTCAACCCTCACAGTAGATCTTTCAAGAGGATCTTGCGCTATCTCAAGAATGGCTGCAGCAAAAGAACAAAATGACATCTAGAATGCATAAACAACATCTGCTCTAGCAGACCCCCGAGTATTTAATAACGACTTTGGAACTATTAAATCGCCAATTTCCTTTAATTTTTCTTTTAGTAAATTCCATCTACCGGAAGAAGCACTTAGAAACGTACAAAACATGCTGGATGAACATAAACTGTGTTGCTTCGAAGCAGCAATCAGCAGCTCAAACGTCCACAAGACTCAGTGAATGATCTGCGCAGGGTATATAAAAAGCTTATGGATTATGTTCTTTAATTTTATCTTGCAATCCTCCATATTTCCCTGAAATATTTCTCGCATTAGCATAGGACTGACATCGACAGTCATTAAGGGCCCTGGACTCTCGGTACAGATCGATATTTTCGATAAAAATTCTATTTTCGATTCAAAAATTAAAAGAAAGAAATTGTTTTCGACCACATCTTTGCAGTACAGTGTTCTACTATTTAGTGGAGCAGGGAGTGGGTAAGGAAGTTATTTTTCTCGGGGTTTTCTTTGCGCGCTCCAAGCGAGAACAGGGAAAACTACCACTAAAGTCTGCAGGTAATGAAACATCCAATGTGACCATTCAGGGGCGAGCACACCGTATACGAAAATTAGGGGCCCCTACCCAAATGAGTATGTGAATTCCCAAAAGGCTGGATGCAATATTCACGCCGACTCAGTGTAACTGTACAATGTTCGGCAACTTACTCCGAAAGTAGTACCTTGTTACATTAAATGACAATATATAAGCTCTCTGTATAAAAAGGCAGATTATACAAACATGCAAGATCTTAATAATCTGTGTCGCTCAATTTCCTCTGAAAAATAACAGATTTTTTCGCATTGTACACAAAGTTTGCATGTTTGCACAACTCAGGGGCTGTCTGCAATAACCGGTTATAGAATTTGACTGTATTCTATGTACACTTGCATTTAATTTTGTCCAAAAATGGAACTGTAAATCGTTTTGCGACTAATGTTTTACTTCACGATGTTACTTTTAGGCAAATACTGCATTTCTTACGAGCAGTTTATCATTACATTCGGAAATGTTACACTTACGCATCATGAAGGAAATTGTAGACAATTGTCCCCTGATAACGAATATCTTGGTTCGGTTTTCGAAATCTTGGTCAGTTATTTTGTAAAAAATTTGTTTGTAAACAATTTAATGCTGTATTAAGAACACAAATTTATAACAGGACTTTCAGCTCGCTAAGCAAAAATTAAACTTTTTTGCCTCTTGAACTTGTTTCGTAGGATAAACCGTTTGCAATCAGCATGATAATTATAATAATTTGCAATTCTTATATTTTGTTAAAATGTCGTCTTTCATTCTAAAGAATAAATGATCTTCTTGCTTAAAAATTCAACAGTTTGGTTTAAAATTCGTTTCTTTTGTTTAAGATTCGTGTTTTTTCTTGAAAAATGTAAATTTATTCAGTCAAACAATGTTGTATTTTCTTAAAAATTCGTCTTTGTCAGTGTAAAGTTAATCTCCTCGGTTAAAAATACAACTTCTTGGTTGAATGATGTACTACTTTGTTAAACATGAATTTGTTGGCTAAAGATGAGTCATCCCTGTTTACAATTCATCTCTTTTTGCTAGAAAATTGAACTATTTTCTTGTAAATTATTCATTTTCAGTTGAAACTTCAATTATTTCGTTGCAAATCCGCATTATTTGGTATAAAATAATTCTTATTCTTTGAAAATTAATATTTTTTATTGAAAATGTCACTGTTTTGTCAAAACTTAATCTACTGTCATTAAAAAAGTGAACAATTTTTTTCTTTAAATATCCTTTTTGGTTGACAATTCAACTGTTTCGTCGAACATAAATTCATCTTTTTTCTATACAAATATTCTACTTTGCAGAAAATTTGATAATTTGGTTTAAGTCATTTTTTTATGAGGATTCTTCACTTTACTTCACAATTCATCTGTTTGGTTCAAAATTGTACTGTTTTCTTGAAAAATCATTGTTTTGGTTTGGAATTTAATTTTTTCTAACTGAAAAATGGCCTCTCCCACGACAAGATTTACAAACGTACTTGAAAATTCATGTGATATCGAAAACCGAACCAAGACATTCGTTATCAGGGGACAATTGTATACAATTTCCTTCATGATGCGTAAATGTAACATTTCCGAATGTAATGATAAACTGTTCGTAAGAAATGCAGTATTTGCCTAAAAGTAACATCGTGAAGTAAAACATTAGTCGCAAAACGATTTTCAGTTCCAGTTTTGGGCAAAATTAAATGCAAGTGCACATAGAATACAGTCAAATTCTATAACCGGTTATTACAGACAGCCCCTGAGTTGTGCAAACATGCAAACTTTGTGTACAATGCGAATAAATCTGTTATTTTTTGGAGGGAATTGAGCGACACAGATTATTGAGATCTTGCATGTTTGTATAATCTGCCTTTTTATACAGAGAGCTTGTATATTGTCATTTAATGTAACAAGGTACTACTTTCGCAGTAAGTTGCCGAACATTGTACAGTTACACTGAGTCGGCGTGAATATTGCATCCAGCCTTTTGGGAATTCACATACTCATTTGGGTAGGGGCCCCTAGTTTTCGTATACGGTGTGTTCGCCCCTGAATGGTCACATTTGATGCTTCATTACCTGCAGACTTGAGTGGTAGTTTCCCCTGTTCTCGCTTGGAGCGCGCAAAGAAATCCCCGAGAAAAATAACTTCCTTACCCACTCCCTGCTCCACTAAATAGTAGAACACTGCACTGCAAAGATGCGCTCGACGACAATTTCTTTCTTTTAGTTATTGCTTCAAAAATAGAATTTTTATCTAAAATATCGACCTGTACCGAGAGTCTCTATACTCTTTAGAATCTGTATACAAAAAATCAGACAAAATGGCTTCACCGTTTGGCCTGAATCCCATTTTTGCGATTTACACTCGATTGCCAGGGCCCTTATTGTCTATATTTAAATCTTCAAGGGTGCTTAATACAAGTCCAGAGAAGTAAATGCACGATTTGGGCACATGGATTTACTGCTAGTGTGTAATGAAACGTATCTCTGTATGTTCCTTTATTATACATAAAAATTTCCTTAGCTTACTTATTATGATTTAAAATGTCTGATATGATTTAAAAGTAGTAGCTACACAGGTTACAATGAAATGCAAAACTGTTTGCAATTTATTTTATTAATAAAAGTATTAATTGTGAAGAAAGTATTTAATTTCGGCACTTTCTTCAAGAAGTTGGCTTCCTTTTCACTTTTTTCTTTAACCTTTTATTTGTACTGAGCACCACTTAAGTTACTAAACATTTTGTTTTGAAAAAGTCTTGTTCACTTCGATCACTGTACCACAACTTACTAATAGCTAGACCAAGTTATAACTAAGGTCGAAATTATGCATCTTCCTCCACTGACGATGAAAGATGTAAATGACTTTTCAAATACCTAAAGACCTACCTACCTCGATGACAAATGCGTTGTATGCCTATATACTCACCTAATTTCAGGTAAGTATACTGTGACATCGCTCGTCCATAGGGACACGTGGATCTATTTCGGATTACAGAGCCTGTCATAAATCCGACTCATCCTTTACTCCAATCTCAAAACCTCGTCTTCTAATCTCTTTATGAGTCCATACAATTATAGATTTTTAAATTACTTTGGTCCTCGTTAATCCTCAAACCCTCAAAAGTTTGAAAACAAAGAAGGTTTAGATTTTTTAAATAAACAATAAACCTTATTTCGTAGAACTGTAAAGCTGGTTTTCCCCTTATTCATATTGTACTCCTTTAACTAAACTTAAATTTCCCGCTAAAGCACCCGCCTTGACTTCATGGCGCCCCTAGGCTATAGCCTACAATAGCGGATTGGTTAATGCGACCCTGGATACCAGTGACCCACTTCTGGCTATTTCAGCCGGCGAATCTGACAGAACTCGTGTTGGGACCATTTAGAGATGCAATGTCGGAACGAAAATATCGATATTTACAATATAGATATAGTGATATTAGGGCCCGTTCAAAAAATACGTAACGCTTTTTCCTGACATTTTTTACCCCCTCCCCACACACGTAACGCTTTTTCAATAGTAAGAGTGTGTAAGTTTAACATTGACGTAACGCTCGAGGTGACCCCACCCCCTCTCTTGAAGGCCTCACGTAATTTTTGAACAGCCCCTTGTCGATATATCGCGCATGAAGATATCGACGTCAAATGTATATCCGTTCAAAAATAACGACGTTTCCGATATTTCAACACTGATATTGCATCACTTGATCCGTTCACGGCTTGACCTTCTTCGGCCTAAGGAGCATTTATACATATAGTGCATAGTGCGAATTATTTAAAATTACAACGGCCAACGGCCATACGACGCTGGAAGCACCAGTTCCCGTTAGATCATTGAAGTTAAGCAGTGTTGGGCTCGGTTAGTACTTGGATGGGTGACCGTCTGATACTACTGCGTTGCTGTTGGCGGTCGTGGGTGTGGTGAGCCCATTTACTACAAATCCACCTAAAAAACACTACCCGAATCGAGTAGTGTCACGCTTACCCCTAAAGGCTCGCCGAAAGGGAAATAGCTTAATGATATACATACAAAATTAAAAATATTTTCAGAAACATTTTTTTAAAACTCTAAAAATTTAGGACCATAAAACGTTCCTTAGTTCTTTCTTTTCCATTTTTTCCCAAGATTTTCAACTCGATACTCATTTTATGTGGACGTAAGTTTTCAAAAAAGATTTGGGTAAGGTAGAAATCAAGATTCACGGAAGTGAATCGCCCTCAAGTAAAAAGCTCGAATATCTTTTCTCAATCTATCTGTGCACTTAACCCCTTTTGTGGATATCTCTGCCAATTCTTCATCGATTTACATACAAACATTTGGAATTAATAATAAATTTCCAAAAATATATTTAACTTTTTATGTCCAAAAGTCGATTTTCTAGCAATTGAATCAACCTTTAATGATCATTATGGTTATTATTACATGGTTACATTAATTAATTAATCGTTAGCTGTGTTAAAACATGATATGTGACTTCATATTGAGGCTATTTCCTTATTGTCTTGCAAATGATAACTGGGTAAATTCCACTTTAATTGGACCCCAATAATAAGTAACTGAACTAATAATTTGGTTATTACATTTCAAATTATAATATAAATATCAATATAAATTATATGTATTATATTCAGTTGATTATTACATATTTTTGTTAGTTTAAAACCAATGTTTGATTTAACCAAATCTTTCATCAATAAAGAAGTGAAATCCCGCCAAAAACATCTACGATGCAAAACATTCCGCCAAGTAAAAAGTTATCAGTACCATCAACGTAATTTGTATAATCAAAGTTTGCCAAGTAATTATAAAAGATATCTAAATTCAAAAATGTATTAAATTGATGAAATTACAGCAATTTTAACAATTTAATAAACGGGCAAAATGTTCAAACTTGGCAAAATGATGATGATGATTATTATTTTATTTTTTGTTTTGTTTTCAGTTTTGCCCTTTTAATACAGTCTGAAAAATTCTGCTATTTTATCAATTTAATACATTTTAAAATGTATATGTCTTTCAGAATTTGTTGGCAAACTTTGATTTCACAAACTAGGCAGTCAAAAAAATCAGTCTAACATCATACTGCCGAGTATTTGAACAACCAAAGGAAAAAATCTCCCAAATTTTCAGCTTCAAATATCTTTTCATTTTTAGAAGTTTCAAAAACAACCTTCATTCTAAATTTCCCTACTGTCACGAAAGATTCATTCCTGCACTTTAGTCAAAATATCTGTCAGTCAATGAAATTGCCATGATCTCTTGACACGGAATCGCTCTTGGTGGTTAAAGGACGAAGAGCGTAGTCGAGAAGAGATTAAGAGGAAGAGGGAAGGAAGAAGGAAAGGAAAGAGAGGGCAGTTCTGAGGAGGAAGTGGAACTAGAATGAGCGAGGGTAGTTGGAGCTTGCGCAGAAATGACAGCAGCCTCTCGTAGTTGTCTGTAGGGCAGTCACTCCATTGTCGTTCCTTCGGCGTTTTATAACAAAATTATTGCAAGTGAGTTCGGCAAAACGGGCCTCGCGAGTTCGAAACATCCCTCAGGAGGCGAGGGAGGAGGACTTCCTGCACGTCATTTGCGGTCAGTATTCGCTTTTCTCATCTCATTTGTCCTGTGTGCAATCCTTGCGGACAGGATACAGCCAGATCGTCGACACCGGTGGCATTCTAAACTCTAGAGTCTATTGTCATTTATTGATTTACTCAAAATCCCGCTTCTAGTCAAATTTTAGAGCGCGGGAAATTACGAAATTATCGTCCCTATATCATTTATCCCTCTTTCTTTCTCCCTCTTTCACGACATTTTTATCTTAAAATGTTTTTAAACATTTTTTATTTTGATACTTTCACCAATTATTTTTGAAAATATCATATTACTTTTTAAACTAAGTGAGTGTAAATTTCCCCACAATCTTCTAGCAACCCTCCATTAGTCTAAAACGGGCGGGTTGCGAACTTTCGTACCGTTTAATCGATGGAGGATGTAGTTGAAGTGGAAATTCTGAATGTTCCGCAAGTAACGATCTAATTGGTAAATTCTGAATAGCAATTTGAGCTTGCATATATGCACTCAGTGATTTTTGGTGTCTGTTTTGGAATGGAAGAAGTTCATGATCAAGTATGAGTACGACCGTCTAACTGCTGTGTAGTTTTGTAGCGCCGAGTAGAAAAAGTTTGATCAACTGAGAAGGTAGCATAAAAACCTGGGTATTTTACTCTGGGACGATGTGATGACGTGTTTCATTAAACATAGAAGAACTTTGCAAGGACTAATCTCATTACATTCGACAAGTTAAGTTCGAAATGTAGTTTGTTGTACTCTGTTGCAGTGTGTTGTAAATAATTAAGGTGAGGACTTTTTATAAAGGTATTTTTAATTAATTTTGATTACTTTTTATAAACACAATAAACAAATAATAACTATCTACCAGATTAGTTTTAAGAATGCATAAGGAAAAAATCTCTGGAACTTTCATGCTTAATATCCCCTAATTTATTGTAATATAATTTAGTTTTATTCAGGTAATTAAAGTAAATCTCTGCTCTCACCCCCCAGTCTTATTCAATTACCCAAAATAAAATTCCATCCAAATTGGAGCGAAATAGGTCAGCTTTTTGTAAATCTAATATTAAAAAGCGATAATATGTGACAAATAATTCCGTATTTAAGTACATTTTTTAGAATTTGTCAAAGAACAAGAATCAATAATAAATTTTGAGGGTGAATGACTTTAAGCCAATCTTGTGGTTCCTCAAAGAAACCCCCATAAGTAAAATTTCAATTTAACGTAATATTGCGGTTTATTAACGCTTTTTGAAAGTTTTTTTTCATAAATAGTCATTAATTGGTAGCGTAAGATCATCCAGTCATATTTTGACTAATTTTTTTAGTTAAGTCGTGAAATGAACGTATTTTTTAGACGTTATGAGTACTTTAATCAATGGTAGCAATTACATTATTTTTTATCTAAATTTTACAATTATTTAAATAACACGTGTCTTTTGAAGTATATAGTTTACCTAAAAAAAGCAGGAGCAACATTATATCTCACCAAATTTTGACAGATATTAATATTTTGAAGTAATAATATCTTTTCTATAAATACTTGTAAATATTTAAACAAATGTTAATTATTTAAAAAATTAAAATTTTCTAAAATACAATATAATATAAATATAATTGTTAAATTATTTAAACAAATTATGTTATTGTTATAATTGATTAAGGAAATCATATAACGTCTAGAAAATACTTTCATTTGGGACCTACTTGATAAAACAAATGCTTAAACAAATTAAAATTGTTTAAACAATTGATATTTAGCTAACAGATGACTGTGTATTCTTAAATGACCGACTAACGATTAATTATTTTTAAAAAACTTTCAAAAAGCGTTACTAACGCGCAATATTAAGTAAAATTCAAAATTGTCACTCATGGGGTTTTCTTTGGGGGCCAATAAGAGTTGCTTAAATTCATTTACCCTCAAAATTTATAATTGCTTCTTATTCTCTGGCGAATTCTGAATAATATACTAGAACACGGAATTATTTGTATCATATAATGGCGTTTAAATGTTAGATTTACAAAAATCTGACTTTTTCCCATATTAAATCAATGGGAAACTTGACTTTCTTTGCGCGACCCCTAAACATGAAACGATTTCGCTCAATTTTTGAGACTAATCTTTTGGTCATTCGAACAAAACTGGGGAGTGAGAGCAAAGGAATTCGGAAAGTGAGAAAAGGGCCACCCTAATGTATCCTGAACTAATCAGTTTTGATTATTAACAGTGTATTTCAGGGATGCCAGTCCGTCCCCTTTTTTCCCTAATCCCCTTTTTCCCCATTTCCCCCTTTTTTCCTCCTTAAATTTGAAAATCCCCTTAAATCCTTAAAATCGGAAATTTTGACCCAATTTCCCCCTTTTTTTGTATATCTAAATAGGAACAAAGAAGAAGTCTCGAGAAAAATATTAAAGTATAAATTGCAATGTAAAAACGAGTATTGGATACGTGTTTTAGGTTTTAAGGTAAGTGGCAATAGATAAATTAATAAAAATAGATAAATTGTTAAAGACGTGATCTTCCTGTAAATTTTTACTCAGATTGTTTTTCTTTTTCATCATTTCTTGCTTACATGACTTAAACATTTGTATTTTCCATATAAAGTAGATTCTTGAACTGGAAAAATCATTCAGGTAGTATCAATACATTTTCAGAATCTTTACTTGTATTTGTCGTATATCCAAGATTGATTTTATTGTTTTTTTGCATGGTTTCTGTATTTAAAAGTTAGTTTTTCGATCGAATTCAAGTAACCAGTTTTGTGCTATATGAAAGGCGTTGTTAGCTAATATTATAAAGGAAAAAAGGACATTGCAACTTTACAGTCTGATCTAGAAAATGCCGAAAAAGCGTGTGTTGCAGCTACGAAAAATTCTGATTCAATACAAAAAACATTAAAAGGTGTCGTCGGTAAGGATCCAACCGGCGTTGTGGTTCAGAAACTTATGATGAGTTTAGAAAAGTTGCGTACAAAAAAGAAAAGAGAAACAAGGTAGATCAATTGCCCAAAAAAAATGAAGAAAAAGAAGTCTGAATTAATTAGGTCTGCTATATTAAAAAAAAGAAACTATCTGTTAATTAGAAGAGGTCGTTTTGATGCAATTACATTTCTTTAAGAGATACTGATATGCGGAAATGATGTATCAAAAGTTCCTAATATTAAAATACCAATTGTCATTAAAAATCTAGTGTTTAATAATGTATTTTCACTCCCCTTACATTTTAAAAAATCCCCTTTTTCAAAAAAAAAATCTTTTAAAAAAAAAATCGCCTTCTTTCCCTAAATTTGAACGACTGAACTGCTGGCATCCCTGTGTATTTAGTTTGTATCTTGGCATTATATATCTTCAAAAAATTTAATTTGGAAAAAACCTAACCTGTTTTACACAACTTTCTCCTTTAATTAACGGTTAATATTGCACATAGGTATAGCGCGATAGACATCTGGTTAAGACGAATATTTCGATTAAATAATTATTGGTTGATTGCCAAATAGTTGATCATTTTAGAAAATAACATTTTAGGAAACAAACAAATTTGCAAACTGCCTAAATATATACAGAACAGAGTAAAATATTTAAAAATATG
>CAKNWW010297504.1:0-13867 GCA_932074435.1 Andricus kollari | reverse complement strand
GGTGGAGTTTCTTGAAAATTTAATGCACTTTAATTTTAGAAAAAAAAATTTGAAGATCGGACGAAAAGTGAAGGCTCTGGACCTTTTTGAGAGAAAAAAGTGCATTTTTCCCCACTGCACTGTGCCTCGGTTCACGCAGAGCATCGTTCAACGTCGGTTAATGCGGTTAACGCTGTATAGCGCAAAGAATAACGCTGTCTAACGCAAAGAACGTAGACTAGTGCTGGATAGTGCGTGCTGAGAAAGAAATCAACGTCCACTAACGAAAATTCACTGCAGACAACGTAAATATCATATGAAATCGTCATGCAATGTTTTTGTTATTCGAGAGTGAATAGCCCCTCGTAAAATACTAAATTTTTCTGCAATAGAATATTTAACGATTTTCTTGCAGAATTATAGAATCTTGTGAAATACTTTCAATATTTTCGAATTTTCTTGAATAATAATTTTACTGACATGGAATTTTCTAGAATATGAACAGATTCTCGTGTTCTGCGATTTTTCTGAACTATTATACTTCTATACAATTTGTTGGTGTCTTCTCTAGAATCGAAGCATTCCATTTCCATAATATTAGTATACATAAATAAATAGTAAAATCTAAACCATAAATGAGGGTTACCTTGAAATTGAATTTTTAATTCACAAATATTATTCTAGCAGCTTAAATACCAATTCTAAACCAGAAATATATACGAGCACATGCTTGATCTAACTTAAGTTATACGCTTGTACCCAGGTTTTTTCCTTCATGCATATTGCGGCATTTTTTAAATATAGCATATAATGGGATAAAATAATTCAAGCGATTCTAGATGCTTTTTTTGTTTGTGTAGACCGTGTAGGAGATTTAGGAAAACAAGTTAGCTTTGTTGGTCGTATACTTCCGGTGGAGTGTTGTGTGTTATACATGCTGGTTGAGGTATGTAAGCATGTACTATAACCTCGCATAACGCAAAACGTGGACAGACGCGCTGCATCCCAAGAATTAATTAGCGTGAGTTGAGAATAATTCATTAAAACCAGAATTTAGATCTTTTTTTTTCTCACATTTGCCTGTGGAATATTTCCTGGCTTTGAAGAGCGGATGGTTTGAAATTCGAGTGAGAGTCAAGGGCTTTTGTGAGATTTTTTCCCAGTTCTATTTGGGATTAATTTGACTAGGATTTTATGAGGTTTTACTGATCATCGTATGAATAGTTTGACATTTTCGTGCCCTTTAGCACATCATACCACCATCTGCACCATTTGATATGACCTTTATACATGGGATATAATATATATTATGGATCAATGGCGTATTCACTCTTAAAAAAACGCACATAATAATCCTTATTACACCTATTACGAATATTACACAATCATTACGCGGCTATTAAATCGCTACAATTGAAGAGCATTACATCAATGGAATTCACTAAAATGCTGCAATAAGTTAATTTCATGGGAAAATAGTTCAAATTGTAGAATTTATAATAACAATTAGGCCCGTGATGGAAAACTGTTTTCAAAAAATTTAGATAAAAAAAATTTTCCAAACTTTCTGTTTACTATTATAAACTTACAGTCGAACTTCAATTTCAACCACCTTGATTGGAGTCTTCCGAGTAAGGATATGACGCGGTGGTTTCGGGTGAGAGGAGCCGCGGGACCGAAAGGGAAGGATGTGCCTTTGGTAGCGTAGCGATAAAGCGCTGTCCCCTAACGGCCTGGCCGGGTATTGGGTAGACAGAGAGACTGCAGTGCTCCCAATTTTGGTATCATTTCATACTGCGCATGCGTCACGTCGAAAATCGAATTGGTTACCGTGGGCGCACTTATTTATAATGATTTTTTTTTTTTTTTTTTTTACAATTGTTTACAACAAATAATAATTGTAAAGTGCATAAAGATATTAAAAATTATTTTAAATGCATATTTTCGAAAAAAGGTATTCCTTCCTTTAAATTTGAAATCGATAATTTATTTTCAAAGAGTAAAATGAAATATCTATTTTACCTTTTACTTTATAAGTCTATTTTGTGATCAAAGAATTATTTAAAATAATTTTACAAGTCTTATTTGTTGCAACATTTTCTTGCACATTAAATCGTTTTGAATAAGCGCGCCAACGGTAACTGATCCGGTTTCCGACGCGACGCATGTGCAGTGCAAAAAGATACCACTGCAGCGTTTTTTAATTTAAAACTGTCAAGTGTTGATAAGTGTTTTGCAAGTTGTTTCGCTTATGCATTCATAGCTGCAAAATAGTGATGTGCTTTTGGATGCTGCTGTCTTCGAATGGTTTAAGCAAGCGAGAGACAGAGTATCTGGACCTATCATTCAAGAGAAAGCTCTCATTTTAAACGAGATGCTCAACGGTCTGCAAAAGTTTTGAGTACGCAAGCAGGAAAAACATTTATTTTAACGTGTGACAGCAAAATTTCTTCCTCACAGAACCAAAACCGAGCTCCGATTGAAGTTCGAATATATTATAACTTGCACAAATAATACGGATATACATGTTTTACCATTTTTTCAGTTGTTTGACAAGAATAGTCGTTTCCTAGAGTTTTTCATGAGCTAAATCCGAATATGACAACAAAAATTTTCCTTCATGTCTGGTTTTTGTGGTTCAAAAATACATTGGCATCTTTTTTCGTGTTAAAGACCCAATTCGGTTCCAAATCCAAAAAAAGAAATGGTATATTTTGGTTTTTTTGAAATTTTTATTTTAACAGGTGTATCCGGCACTCGAAATTTCACATGTAAGATACGTGGGAAAAAATCACTTTTGGGGGTTTTTGGAATAACTTCTGTGGATTCGGGAAAATCTCACTGTAAAGTTATAGAACTTATAGATGACTTTCCAGCGAATACACTGGTACCGCGGTTTACCGGGAGTTTCGGACTTGGCCTCAATGGCCTTCACGGTAAATCGGGGTTCTCTGAACCACCTCATCACAGGTTGCAACGGTACACCAGGATCCAGTTAATTTCGGTCACAGTGTAATGCTATGTACATAGGTTTGCAAGTCGGGTTTTTGCTAACAGAATCATAATCTAGGTTCCCTTTTTATATATTCTACAAGTTCTATGACTTTCCCTAACATTTTCCCAAACTCACAGACGCTATTCCAAAACCCTCAAAAAGTGATTTTTTAAATATATTTTTATTGAAAATTTTCAAGTGCTCGGACGCACGTATTAAAATAAAAAATGTTTAAATGCAATGCCTTTTTTGGATTTCGAAACAATTGAGGGTATGGTTACATTTTCGTTTTGACGACATTACATTTCGTTTGACATGCATGCTAAAGTTGACATTAATGGAATCGTGTCTGCTATAGATCAATTATTCATCCAATAAATAAAGTTGAAATTGGAATATTGAACCGAGTTTAATCTGAAACCGTAGATACATTTGCGGCACAATGGAAAATTAGAAGATTAATTGAATTAAAACTGTGGTTGGAATGCTATGTAGTATTTTATACTAGTATCAATACTATACAGGATCTTTTTTTTAACTTGAGACATCAAAATATCTCAAGAAATGCGCATCCTATGAATAAATATCCGAAATAAAAACTTTTATTTTCGAGGGGGAAAAGCGACTTTAAACAAATTGACCCCCCCCCCCACATGAGGCAGGGGGGGTAACTTTGTAATTTCAAATGGGAACCCCAATTTTTTCACAGATTTAGATTCTCCTTCATGAAATACGTAAGTTTTATTCGAAATTTTTTTTTCGATTCGCGACAAAAAAAAAAAAAAACCACCCCCTTATTTCGGCGGGGGGGGGGGGGGGGGGATTTTGTTCAAAGTCGCTTTTCTTCTCGAAAATAAAAAGTTTTTATTACGGATATTTTTTTCATAGGATGCGTATGATTTCAAGATATTTTGATGTCTCAAGTTTAAAAAAACACCCTGTATAATCGACTGCATTCATTTCCAATTCCTATATTCAAGTTTCAGAATTAGTTCTTTATCAGGTTATGTTCTTTTTCAAAGATGAAAGGGCAATATATATATATATATTTTTTAATGTCACCACGCCATTTATTATTATTTAGTTAAGAACTAATAACCACCGCGTGAAATGACATTTTGTTTTTAAAACATTAGGAAGGAGCTATCTCCATGTTATATTATAATTGACATAACTATAATATAATTTATAATTACATTATGTGTTCCACAAATCAGGAAAATATATTTAAATGTAAAAAATATGTTTTATAACGTTTCAATCCGGTTTTGTATCAAACATTATACTGCGATTAGAATTGGATTTGGAAAAGACATTATCAAATTAAAAGATTGAGACAAATCTGACACAGAAAATACCAATGAAAAATAACTTTTTAAGCACGGAATAGCTTAAATATGAAGTACTTCTCTTACGTCCCTTCCAACCCTTCAATTATTTAAAGCACCCTTGGCGATAACGCTATTTTATACCAGAAACTAAAACCCATCATTTTTAGGTCCTGTTTTCTGGTTCGTTTACCAAAGTGTCTCGGTTCGGGTTGAGTGCGAACGTGTAGTGATGCAGGCGATTATTCTTTTCTTTTTATTGATGAAAATCTGATCGCAGTGTCTCTCGTTGGATCGAGTTACAAGTAACGAGTTATGAGTTAGTGATATCGTCATTCACCACACAGGAGGGAGTAGTGACGTTTGAGATAATAGAAGCTAAAGCAGAAACAAAGATTCACTCTATGTGGGGGTGGATAGGCTCTTGCAAGGGCGATTTGTCGACAGTCAACACGACAAAGACATTAGATGGTGGGTACGAACCCCTAAGAGTCAGTTACTCCCCATCCCCTCGCTATGGCCCATTAAGAAAAAAAGATGGGGGTGGACGATACTGAAGCCAAGGGGTCTTCTGCCTCGCGGAATTTCCTCTAAGTGATCTCAAAGGATGTCAAGTTACGACAAATTGATTTTTCAGCCACCCTCTACACGGATTCCCTCTCCTTTCCTATCCACCCCCAATGCTAGTCGATCGACCCTAGACTCGATCGCCGCCCGCGTCGGAGAGATGCATTTGAGCCCGCAGGTCTCGGGTCTCGTTCGCCTCAGGCCTAGGATCGAAACCTCTTCCTGAAGAACAAGCCCTCCTTTTGCTTTCGCTCTAGCGGGGTGACGCCGTGCCGTGTGCATGTGATGTCAGAAGCTCCAAACTTTTTGAAAGGGCTCCTTTTTCGCCTGAAGGTCCATCGCTCGGATCTCCCCCTCGTATCTTCTGGTACTGATACGAGAAAGCTTTCGTGAAGCAAACTTCGAATTTGGGATAAAACCCGATCTTCACGGTTGCCAGAAATTACCACATGAAATCGAAAGGAAAGTGAAAAAGGATCAAATGATAGGAAATTTGATGAAAAATACGATTGGGATTACGGGTACTTTCAAAGGGTATATCAATATTTTTACAAGGGTATTATGTGATTAATCTATATAAATAGGATAGAACGGGACAAAGTTAACGATCGGCAAAAAGTTATTAATGTAAATAAAATCTCTTGGTATTTAATGCTATACGGTTTTCTTACTATAAATAACTCAGTTTCATACAAGAGTAATGCAAACATTCCCTGAGTGTTAATAAAAATAAAGCTATAGTACAAATAGAGTAATATTTGAAATATTACAGGGATTAATTTCACTGCAATTATCTCAATTAATTAAAAATACAATGATTGGCCACTTTTGCGATCTATCCAGCTGATTGGAAATTTGAAAAACTGTTGTGTGAATTGATGGCCTCAGATGGTGTAAAGTAGATACTGCGGGATAATTATTAATTTTGTGCAATTATTTTGATTATAGAGGTCTTCGTTTGCAATATTTGTATTTTTTAATATTTTAAAATGGCGTTTTTATTCCAAATTTTTTTCTTTATTCGTGATTTTCTAACTGGGGAAAGTTGGAAGTAATTTTAAAAATGATTTAGAAGCAATATTGTGGCTAATATATTTAATAATGCTGTCATTGCTATATACCCTGTGCATCTATTTATACACAAATATATTTTAAAATGTGAACTCTAAAAGTGGATCTTTATAAAAAATAATAAACATCTTAATCTACCTTACGCTTAATTTTTTATGGAGTAATAAACTTTAAGCTCACACCGTTGCTTGGGGGTACTCTACACATATTATTAAATGGAATAGAGTTTGGCTGTTACTCCGTCATACAAAATGTATTATTCTGATTGTGCTACATATAAGATTATAGATGGCATCTCTGGATAGGACATGGGCTATGTTTCTTTGAAGCACACCCTCCTCCCCTGCACCCATAAGAAGGGCGAGAACTGCACATGGAAGTAGTTAAAAAATGAAAGAGTGTTATGATTAGAAAATTCTAAACTAACTAAAAAATTCCGGAATATTGAACAAGATTCTACATTCTTCAAGAAATTGGTATAGAATAATCTATTCCATAATATCACAAAATGTTCAACAGAATATTCTAGAAAAACCAAAAACATTCTATAATTTTCAGAGTATTTTATGGACGAATACTGTTCAATAAAACTCTAAACTGTTTTGTGGAAAATTTCAAAGTATTACACATGATTCCAGTTAAAAAAAAAAAACAAGTACAATCAGAAGAAAAAATCGATTGAATACGATATTTTGTACTGGTTTTTCCAAAATAAAATGTGCATGCTGAAGAGATAAAACGAAAATCTAATAATATAATAAACTTACATCCAGTAACGAAATCTATTTTTTGTCAACGAATCGCTTGTTTCGCAGAAAGCCCATATGCTTTGCAGCAGCTGCACGGATATGGCGTGAGTAATAAAAACAATTTCGCCGAACAAATTCCAGTACGTTTGCGAGCTGCATGTTGGTTAGTTACGATTCCCGTCAGTCATTGAGTATTTCATACAAAGTCACGATAATTGTGAAAACTTTTTTGTGGACCGGTCATGACTAACGCAGCTAATGGGAGTTAACCGGAACGAAAAACGACAAATGGATAATTAAGCGAAGTGATTTACTTGGCATAGAAACGCGCACCTAACGATGTCATACTGTAAAAACTACTTGATATAAACATATTCCATAAATACCACATTTTCACAACCAGGGGAGTTTTTTCAAATCACGCCGGTGTTGATGTGAATCGGAAGCGTCGGAATTCCGAAAATATTTCAAACTTTCGTCGCTGTTCTTTTCAGCATATACTCATATAGGGTTGCAGAAGGGTATTAATATTTTTGGAGCTCGATCCTCCCATTCTTCTGTTCGGCAAGTTTGGAAGAGTATTGCATTCTCCCATATATTTTTTTCTTCAGCAATGTCCATCAAAACTTGAAATTATCTTTAGCACATGATATTTTCCTTTTGTTTATAAGTTTATTTTTTCTATAACAGAGATAAATAATTTAAATTCAAAAGAATTAAAATTATCTCATAAAAAGTTGAACATCCGAATTCAATAGCACTCAACCCCTGGTCTTGAAACTATTTCATTTCGAATTTCAAATAATTTCTGAAGTTTAAATTTATGGAACACTGAAAATTATAAAGAATTACACACTTAAGGCCTTCAATTTAAAAAATGCATAGGAGATTCCAAAAGGAATATCATACCATCTTGAAGGAAACTGAAATTATTTTTTACATCCGCACAGCGCCGAGATATTTCAGGATATCCAATTTATGTCCGAAGATATCCTGTGGATATCCGATGGATATCTGCTGGATCTTTGTGGGATATCGGTACAAGGCGGAAATTTCCCACGTGAGTTATCAAGAAAATTACAATGTCTTACGTCCAAATATGAAGCAAGGATATGGGTTTCTAAAAAATGACATTAAAAAAGTTAATGATAACTATTTAATAATTTTGTTTTGTCAACGTGAAGTTCGCAAAACGTAAAACCGTAAAAACTTAAAACTTGTTCAGTCATTTCCCCGATTCAAATACGAAGCAAGGATACGGGTTTCTAAAAAATGACACTAAAAAAGTTAATGATAACTATATTTAATAGCTTTTTGTTGTTGTGAAGAATGAATAAGTTATTAAAACTTGACTGAAAATTTCACTAATCATTGCAAATGAGCATGCGAGTAGTAATGTACAATTAACATAATTCTTTACAGTAGTTTTTTGTAGTTTTTCATTCAATACACATAATCATAATGTCTTGCACCAACTTCTGCATAAAATAGGTTAACGTCGCGAAGTTGTCGCTTAATTTTAATCCAAATATTTTGTTGTCACAGTAAAACGACTTTGATTTTTCGAAAAATAAGAAAGAAGATTATTATTTTCATGTTTGTAAACTTTTTAAGATAACTAGTCTTATCTGATCGTCTTTTTTAATTGGAGCTGCAAATAAGCACCCTTCTTTGAGGCGATTTTGTAAGTAGCACGTTATTTTATTCAATCTCCAAACATTTTCCACAGCTGATAACATGGGGAACATTTTGGTCCTTTTAAAAAAGTAGATCAAATCTGTACACTAAAATGCGACCCGCGGGATTGTATTCTCTGATTAAAGTTGTACTAAAGAAAATTGGTAAACGATATTACGAGCATGTGGGTGGAAATAGGACATTATTCCTTTGCAACTGTAAAACATTAAAAATAAATTTATGAGTAGTTAGGGGGCTGAAAAACACTTTTTGCGGGTTGCAAATTCTAACAGTGGGTTAAAAATGTATTTGCTCAGCAGTAGTAAGTCCACCAAATTTTACTTCAATAGAATAATATCTTCTCTTTTGTGTTTTACGATGTGTCGAAAAATTATCTTGAATTTTTAAGGGGTACAGTTTTATGTAGTGAATAATAGTATAAAATTATAAAACACACACCAAAATTTTGCTCAAGTTAAAACTTTCTTAAAGTTCAAAATAAATTAGTTTTTTGGATTCGGTCAACTGCAGAGTTCTTTGAGAAAAGTTTAATATTTCGTGCTTAACATTCCTTTAGCGTGAATCAGAGGAACAAAAAATTATTTTGCTATCTTATAAAAAAGATTTCCTCGAGTTTTTCGTGATGTGCAAGATCTAAAAATTGCTTAAAAAATGATGACAACAATGACATGTTTCTATGATCACAGCTGAGGAAATTTCAAGCACCACTTTTTAAAAAATGTTCAAAACAATATGCTATTAATACAATCCAAAAACCTCGTTTCTTCCAGTATTAAAAAAAGTTCTAACTGAAAAACAAATTTCGTTTTTTATTCTCTAATTTTGTATTATTGTTTACTACCAAAAACTGTACCTACAAAAAATTAAACACTATTCTTTGGCCGATAGGATATTTTTCTTCATTTTCAGAAGACATTACCTGATTGACATACAATTTGGATGGTTTACTACTAGAGTGGAGCGAAAAAACAAAATTTTCAGATATGTCTGGGGGGGGGGGGAGTGCTCAAAAGTTGCTGTTATCCTCCTGTAAGAAGCCCTTGAAAGGTTTTTGTGATCAACTAATATCTTCATACAGTCGGACCTCGAAATAAGGTCCAAATTCAGAAAGTCCCCATATTTCGAGGGTGGTTGGAGTCGCTAATAACGAATCTGGAGTCAGAATTTTTAAATTAAAAATGGCGGACCCAATATGGCGGTAAAATGTAAACATTTTGACGGATTTGGCTAAAAATAGTTACTCTGCTCTGAAGTCCAAATTTAAAAATTCAAAATGGCGAACACAATATGGCGGCGGAAATATAAAAATGTTTACTTATTTGGCTAAAAATAGTTAGTCGGTTGTTTTAGGGTCGCTAATTACAAATCTGGAGTCAAAGTTCAAGCATTCCAAATGGCGTACCCACTATGGCGCCGAAAGTGTAAAAATTATAACGCATTTGGCTAAAAATGGTTACTCGCGTGCTTTTGAAGTCGCTTATTACGACATATTTGGGAAAAAACTATTACTTGGGGTTTTTTGGGCTCGCGGATCACAAATCCGAGGTATAAATGTAGATTTTCGGTATTACATTTGTAAAGAAATAAATTTAAATTATTGTGCTACATTATACGAAACACAATAAGATTGCTGTAGCCAAAATACAGGCGTTTTAATGCGATGGTAGATTCATCTGCTTACAAATGAAACACCAAAGGTCTAAATGTAGACATCGGATTCGTAATCAGCCAACTCAAACATCCCCAAGTAAGCAGTTTTAGTGAAATACGTTTTAATTCTTAAATTTTCGTTGCCATATTGGTTCTGTCATTTTAAATTAAAAAACTTATACTCCAGATTGACAATCAGTCCCTTCGAAATTTGACCCCAGATTCATACTCAGCTACCCCAAAAACACCCAAATAACTATTTTGAGCCAAATCCAGCGTAATTTTAAATTTTTTCCGCCATATTAGGTCCACCATATTGCATTTAAAAGTTCTGACTCCAGATTCGTATTCCGCAACGTTAAAATCATCCGAGTAACCATTTTCAGGTAAATATGTGAACTTAATGAATTTGAGCCTTATTTCGAGTTCCGACTGTATGAAGATATTGGTTGATCAAAAAAATCCGTGTAGAAAATTATCGGGGAACTATTTAGCACCACGATACACAGACTTGACCGCTAAAGTGCACTGATAGAAATGAATAGGTGGTACAACGATATTTATGATTAGATTAACCCTATTTTATTGCTGGTATAGATACAGCCATATACGATGTCTGTTTTGGCCATCCGATTCTTGTTGCTTACGAAAGTAGATGCGCAGGCGCGATCAAGATGCGTCTGTTGTAAACAAAACAAAGCGAGTCAGGTAAATCAGTCATACAGAGGGTATTGCTAAACGACACATTTCAGAGATAGTTCCCTCAGGCAAGTGTTTAATAGAATTACACATTTAATACAATAGCAACACATATATTAAATTTTTGTACCACAAATATAAATAACTTGTATTTACCATATTTCACTAAGTGCATTTCGTACTCTTTATGATTGAAATACACGTATTATATTATAAATATCCTCCTAATTTTTCAACCCACGATCATATGGTTAAATCAACATTACCATTTCTATCAGTGTGGCGCTCTCTAGACGGACTATAATGGCCCTAAGTAGAACTTGAACGTTTTTGTATGGTCAAACGCTAGTCTGGAAGATTTAATCTGGCGCTTGTTAGACGGTCTTGTGAAAATCTTTTTTAGCTTTTGGACGTTAAGAATTAATTATATGCTGCAGAAATAATGATTAAAGTCACAGTTTACGTACTATGTACGTAATATTTATTTCTCATCTGAAAAAAAAAGTTGAAAAAAAGTGATTGCTAATGTGTCGCTGCTAAGATGATGATGATGAAAAAAAGACATTTTTTTTAATAATAATTTTTCCTTTTCGGTCATTTTATACACATTGGCCATTTTTGGAAATGTGCAAAAAAATATTTTGGATTGACACTTTGAAAAAATTTCGATCATGCTGAGCTAGCCAGCACCTGAATGGGGCCCGAAAAGACAGTCTAAATTAGACGGTCTTGACAAAGCCCTAACTGGACGCAAGTCTACCTTGTCAATTTTCTACACGGGCACTATTAGAAATTCGCTAATCGTAGAAAGAGTTTTTTGGCCCACTCTAATAAACGGTAATGTTCAATGTAAATCATTCTGCCAAGTAGTTTCAATAGCTTTTCGATTAATATCATTTGCGATGTGGGAGAGAGGCGATTTTATTTGAGTAAATGGCTCTTCTCTTTTCCTTGTTGCACAATATTTGCGTCTTGTGCTAATACACTTTGTGAGAATTAAATTGTTGTTGTGAATCAAAGATGTTACTGTAACAACAAAATATTTGGATTACAATTACGATACAATTTCGTGATATGAAAATATTTTATGCACAATTTGGTGCAAGATATTACGAAAAACTACAAAAAATACTTGAAAGAATGATGTACATTGAACATTACTACTCGCATGTTCATTCCCAATGACTAGTGCAATTTTCAGTTAATTTTTTGTAACTTAACTTTTTCGTTCTTCACATAAAAATATTAGATAGTTATCATTAACTTTATCAATGTTATTTTTTATAAACCAATATCCTTGCTTTGTATTTGAATCGGTAGAATCACTGAACAAGTGAGGGTGATATGTTTTGCGAACTTCACGTTGCTTCGAAATTGTTTGTCTCTGGTTCATATTGGAATTACTGACTTGAAGTGCATCGCGTTCTAGAGTTGGCGCAAGATGCTTTATGTACGCGCGAGAATAGCGAACTCCCATTGGTTCTTTACAACTCTCAATAGTTTAAAGACTATTAATCGTACAACATTTCGTCACAGAAATTTTGTGTTTAGTTTTGTACGAGGAATGTGTATGTACAAGGTTTATGATGAGTTCAGGATCACCCTGTATAGTATGTTGAAACATATCAATAAAAATATTTAAAAATATTATCTTTAGAATTATCTCAGGGCATTTACTCAAATTTCCGAGGTATAATTTTCCTGAATAAGAAGCCACTCAAGTATTAATTATCGTATTTTTTAGAGTAATTCTGATCCTAGATCCCTTCAAAGTATTACATAATATAAAATAAAACTCTTTTGTTATCCATCTCTGAATGGCTAAATTGTAATGTTTATTTTACTTCGGTACATATGCATTTTATCCTTTTGTATTCTAAAGTATAAAAAAATCCATTAACCGCGGAAACTGAAATAACATAAGCAATTTTTTGCAAATAATCGGGGTGTCCCACCCACGCAGGAACGACGTACATCTACAGACATAATGCGGCCCTAAGAGTCCTTTATTACCATCTTTGTCGCTCTTACGGTGTTGGCCGCGACCCTGCCCTGCCGAACGCTCCGAGCGAGATAGAGTCAATTGTCCAAAACGAGAAGTGCCAAATTTTCTGGAACTACGATTTTCGGACAGCAGTCTCCGTTGCACACTCGAGGCCTGACATTGTTCTCCAAGACTTCGAGAAACGAACTATATTCGTGATCGAATTCTCGGCACCGTTTGAATACAACATCACTGCCAAGGAGAAAGAAAAGGAGGAGAGGTATCAAGACCTTAAAAGGGAACTGCAGAAGCTGTACCCAAAATATTCGGTACAAGTAATTGTCCTTGTGATAGGTGCCCTTGGAGTTGCGAAGCTATCACTGGTTCGTAACCTTAAAGCCATACCCGCGTGCCAAAAATATGCCAAGGCACTTGCGAAATGGATGCAGAAAGCTGTCATCCTTGGGTCGCTTCGTGTCCTCAAAACACACGAGGGCTTCGCGGGCCTGTCGTTTTGATTTCATCGTGTCCTGTGACCACCCATCTCACGGTTGTGAGACGTGGCCATGAATGGGATTTAAAGCGGTCCTACTGGAAGCCGGTGTCATTTTTAGATGGCAGTTGCTCCCAGTGAGACCCTGCGGTGGTTGTTTAACCTTATTTTTTAATTATATATATATATATATATATATATATATATATATATATATATATACGCGGTCCTACTGGGAGCCGGTGTCATTTTTTAGATGGCAGTTGCTCCCAGTGAAACCCTGCGGTGGTTGTTTAACCTTATTTTTTAATTATATATATTTTCTGCCAATATTCAGGGCACATTTTGTCTCGAAAAGGAACAATTTTTAGGCGATTGAGCCATTTATTTAGAAGAAAAAAATAAGGATATATTCTAGGCCACTTTAATAAGTATACAAAAATTAAGAGAGTTAATTATGAACAATCTTTTTCTCTGCCCTTATAAATATATAACTGTGTAGGAACGGTATAATTTTTATATATAAAATCAAAAATTGATGTTCCTTTGGATGTTCCTTAATTTATGAAAGTAACTTTACAAGAAATTTCTTAATGAAGCAAGCTTCTAGAAAAATTATAATACTACTAAAAAAATCCAATTCTTAACGAAAAA
>CAKNWW010297498.1:0-10027 GCA_932074435.1 Andricus kollari | reverse complement strand
TTTTCTAAATTGACCAAAATTATTAAAATAATTAAAACTTGAATTTTGCTACGATCAGAAGTAAATTCCTGGTTTTTTAATTAAATTCGCGGTCATTTCCAGACTTGTCCCAGTCAATAAAATTCCTGGTCACTTCCCGGTTTCCCAGTCAAGTCGCCACCCTTTGTAAAACAGCGAATAACTTTTTTCATTAAAAACAGTCATAATATTTACATACATATACTCCAGATTAAGTTTTCAACTCAATAATAATATTAAACAGCCCCAAAGTCCATCGCCATTACACTTTACGAAACAGTTCCGAAGTAACCAGATGTAAAACAGTAATACATTTTTTTATTAAGAACAGTTATATTATTTACATTTAGAATGCTCTACATTATGTTTTCAACCCCACAATAATATTAAACAACCCCCAAAGTCCATCGCTATTAAACTTTACGAATAAGTTCAGAAGTAACTATATGTGAAACAGCAATACAGTTTTTCATTAAAAACAGGTACAATATTTACAATCCGAAAATTTCCGATTATACCACGCCGATATGACTTTGTCAAAAAATAATCTTTTCAGAATTTTACAGTGTAAATAAAGTCTCTGATATTTGAGATACTCAAAAATAACAACACCGATTTTTGGGCTCCAACCATTAACATTCAAATTCAACCGCGTGATACCACGCATTTGTGACTTTGTCATAAAATAATCTTTTCCAGAATTTTACAGTTTAAAATAGTCTCTGATTTTTGGGCTCCTGAAAAATACCAACTTTGGTTTTTGGGCTGCAACCCTTTACGTTGAAAAACAACCCCTGGATACGACGTAGATAAGACTTTGTCAAAAAATAATCTCTTTGATAATTTTAAAGTGTCAATTGAGTCTGGTTTCTGGGCTCCTTGAAAATTTAAATTCAAATTCATGGATAAGCATTTGATTTTGCAGATGTAGGGGTGGTTTTGCAACAAAAAAATTCAAGCATTCGAGAGCCCAAGAAAATCCCAATACTGCTTTCTATTTTGTTTCTTCCAGGCTTGAGTTTTTACTAAGAGGCTGGTTTTTTGTACATAGAGGTGGTTTTTAACAATTTTGGTGTGCATTCGAGAGCCCAAAATAAGCTAAAAATTCTGTCGTATTTGATTTTTATTTTGTATTAAATTTGTATGTAGTGGAGCCCAAAAATCGGCAATAAGTAAAAAAAAGTCCAAAATTCTGATACAAAGAAATTTGGGAATTTCGAATGCGGGGACTGGAGGTGCTAGCTTAATGGACCTGAAAATATCCTGCGAATGGTTAAGAACTGAATGAGAATCCTTCATGAATAGAAATAGTTGGAGGAAGAAAAACACAAGTTTTGCTCCGCGGTTGAGACGAACGCAATAAAGTTGGAGGAAAAGAGCGACTCCGTTGTCGCTCTTTTCCTCAAACTACAATCTGTTCGTCTTTACAGCGGAACGAGAATTGCCTTTTTCTTGCTCCAACTGCTTTTCGATCGTACTTTTCCTGGACATTGATAATTACTCTACTCTTGCTCTAGATGCCTCATTTGAACTTAGAAGAAGTGAATTTTTGTTTCCGTGTACCAAATAAGTACCGAATAGACCCGGATAAACATAAACTGTAGGACCTATTTCTTTTTTCAACGGCAAATTCTCAGATAGGTCGCGGATAGACGCTTCATTTGAACTTAGAGGAAATTAATTTTTTTTTCGTGTCCCGAATAGGTCCCAGATAGACCTGGATACACGTAAAGTGTAGAACATTTTTCTTTTTTCAACACTGAACTCCCAGATAGACCCCGGACAGATACGGATAGATGCTGATTTTGAATTAAGAGAAAATAAAGATCTGTTTTCGTCTCCAAAATAGGTCCAGAATAGACCCGGATAAACTCTTCATTTGAACTTAGTGGAAATAAATATCTGTTTTCGTGTCCCGAATAGGTCCAAGATAGAGCCGGATAAACGCAAAGTGTAGGAATTGTTTCTTTTTTCAAAGGTACACACTCCCAGATAGGTCCCAGATAGAGCCGGATAGAAGACTTATCCAGATTCTATCAGGGTCGCGTCTGGTTTCTATCGGGTCCTATCCGACATTTTAAGCAGGACACTTATGATATTTTAAAAATAAAAATTCGAAATACGCAGGAAGCACAATCCCGAAAGAGTAAAAAGAAAATTCGCGCGACCCGTACCCTTATGACTCGCGGTTAAGTCATGTGACGTATCTCGAAAACAAGGAGACGGAGAACGAAAATAAACAGATTTTCGAATAATCCAACAATAACATAATTAATTTAAATTACCCAATAGAATTTGAAACCAGCTAACTTGATCAGATACCTACATAGGGTGGCCTATCCATAAGAATTCTAACGCCATGCAAAACTAAATGAAACTCAGGTCAGGTACAGTCAAGAAAATAATGACTAAGCCAACTAACACACAAAGCGACCACGATAACTTAGATTTGGAAGGTGCTGCTGAACTTCCAATCCAAAACAACGATTTAAATAACGTCGCGACGAGACGAATAATTAGGAAAATGGCGGGCTGACTCAATCATCAACTTCCGAACCAAATCAAATTAGAACTAACCAGCCTCCACCTCAGGACATTACTCAGATTTCAAATAAAATTTTTGAAACGATAGATAACGCATAACATGTGGATCATGAAGGTTTACCGATACTAGGTGCGTCTATCCAAAGAAAGAAACTTAGAAAAGGAACAAGCGAAACGGTTCAGTTAGAAAATAGAAACAGTTCGGAAAATCGCTCACAAATCAACAACGAAACTTTCGAATGCGATTCCTTTTTAGAAAACAATACACTGTTTGTTTTGAAATCCGAGGAACTTTTATTAAGCGCAGAATATAATGAATTTATTAACCAACAAAAGAAAAGATTTTTTAGAGAAAGAGAAACAAGGGCCATACCTACTAACTAACTAGGTAGAGCAATAGTCTTAGTACCTATTTAGGCAATACCTACCTATCACCTACTCAGGCAATACCTACCTAGTTGCAGGAAAAATAAAAGCGAATCTTCAAATAGACAGTCAGTTCAATTCAAGTTGAGGACACAATTAAAAGAACATAATAAATGTGCTCAAAATACTGTTAGAAACCGTAGCCAAACAAGAATTATTAGCTTGAGATTATAAGATACAGCCGACAGCGAAACATTAGAGGAAAGAAATAACCCAAACCAAAACAGATCACGTAGACCTCGACAGCAAAGAACAGGTCAAACAGACGTTCACGATTACACATTAATAATTCAGACACAGATCACGAATCCGACAATCACTCAAATAATCAAACAATTCCAGCTACTTATTTTCCTTTCGCCAGGATACAAACGCCGTTTCAAAATATGAGCAATTGGCCAATTAAATTCCGGAATAATAAAGAAGACAGTCCTGCTCAGTTTCTCGAGAAATAAAAAAGATTCAAAAGAGGGTATAAAATAGACGATCGCGATATTTTAGAAAACGTAGACGCTTTGTTAATCGAAGATGCTAAAGATTGGTGTTCAATAAACAAAAACTCTTGGAGAACACTATCACCTATGAAAATGTTTGCATCTAATACAAAACGTACATTAAAAGATACGATATTGAAACGTTTGAGCAATTAGAGGACTTATGTAAAGAATAGAAAACTAAGCTAGCCAAATCAAAAATTCGAGGGCAGGTTTTACAAATTACTGAACCTAAAATTGTGGATAAAAATGAACGAAATAGTAATAACGGTAACGGGGATAAAAATATCTGGAACTTATCGTGTGACAACAAACAACGTCACCTTCCAGAGGGTCGTCTTACATGGCGATACCATGAGCCCTCTGCTCTTTTGCATCACACTTCTGCCACTATATCTCACACGATGCAATTATCCTGGGTGACCCGCTACAAATATCCTTACTAAAATATGACGTTTTGTCCTACCGCAACTCAGTCCTTACGTCCATTGCCTACCTAAGATAAAAAAAGAGGAAAAGAAAACTAGGCAAGATAGGCTCAAGTGACTATCTTGGCATAAGGCCTGAGAGAGATCAGAATTGGCTAAAACTTTAAGATTTTATAATCAATTTAAATTCAACAACATTTCTCGATAAGTTGTAATTTTATTTTATTTGCATCTTAAATCCCGAGCTAAAATCCTATTATTTGACCTGAAATTAAAATTTACTGAAAGGGGAAGGGTTCTCCTAACCAAGAAATATCTATAAGATCAACACATGATTCACCAGAGAAAAAAAATCGAACTTTTATTAGTCCAAGCAATTTTCCAATATATCCAATATTTTCACTATCCAATATATTCAATATTTCCAATATCCAATATAATTTATATTGCAGGTTATAAAATATCGAAATTATCCCGAAACTATCCTAATAACATTTTGAAATTCCTGTGTAAGACAATTTTTGATCCATCTCGAATTAAACTTTATATTCCGATTATTCGGCCAATTATAATCAAAACCATGTTAATAAAATAACGTAACAAATCGTAAACCTTCCAAACTACCCTAAATCATTAGGCATTCCGACGCCATCTAAAAAATTTTTAACCTAACCGAGCCACGTGGCTGAAGCCTTGCTATAACCTTAAATGCTACAAAGAAATATATGAGTTCCCCAATCTTACCATCATAAAGTGAACTCGTGATTGATTCCCAAAATTCGTCAAGCTTTACACGCTAGTTCTCAAAATGCAGCACTCGCGACCGAACTAATACGTGGCGTGGAAATCGAGAAGTTCAACTTCTCGGTTTTCACCTCACAAAACGGATAAAATAACAAAAAAGAGGGTAAAACCAAATTGTTAAAATCATCTCGGATTACATTGAATCGAAATAAATAAATCCCAATACGCGGAGACAAAAAAAGAAATCACAGTTTCCCGCAGCACTTAGAGAAAGCTGGCCGAGCGTTTTGGCGATATCGCAATCTTTCTTCCTACACAATCAGCTCAAATCCGCCAAAACCCTCCACCAGGAAGTAAAAACCTACTTACGTTTTCGATCCTAATCTTTTTTTTAAACTCCCTTCGGCTTTTTAGACATTTTTACTTATTTATTTTTCCTTCCAAATTTTCCTTTTTAATCAATTTTGACTTCCTCGTGAAAGTTTTTCGCAGTGACTTCACGCGAGCTGGGAGCGAGAATGATGCGACGCGCAACGTAGAGTTAGCAGGTTCTTTTGCTGCGTTGGTTCGTGTTGTCCAATCGCAGCGTCGTATCCTCGTGTCCGGATGCCATCCGACAATCGCAGTCATCCTGGGTCATCCACGGACACCATCTTACTGGAAGAGTTAACGAATTTCTACCGCCAAAACAGAAAAGAACTTTGTTAATGTTAAATCCTTATGATTCTGAGTGGAATCCTATTTCTTAATTTATAATTCCCACTTAGAATCCTCAAATACAAATGATAGTAAGAAGATTTTACTTTTCTTGGATTGGTTTCACCCGATTTGTGCGCCCTCTGCCATTTCCGGGGCTTCCGGTATGGACTTTGAGAACAATAAAAGGGACGCAATGGTGATGCCTTTTCTGTGGAACTTCAGATAGAGGAGGCTGGTTGGCATTCGATTCCTCTTGGCCTCCTACTTCCTCACGATAGTCGTTGAACCGATGGGCCAGAACATGACGGTTGCATGCGCGCTATCCCTCTCTCTTTGTGTCCTGCCGCATCGCTGGATTGGTGGGCCAGAAAAGGACAGGTTGCTTGCGTGCTACATCCCTCTCTTTCTGTCTTGCCATGAGTATTTATACCGGCGGGCCAGAAGAGGACAGTCTATTGGCGCAACTTCTTCCTCTCTTTCCCTCTTATGAATAGGACTAGCCAGTGGATTCCGACTTCCATGTTGTTGTTGTCGATACTCAGCTGGCAATCTCGCTCTTGTCCGATGTTCTCGATAACGCAGAATAAATATATATATAAAAGAAAACAAAAAAGAAACGCATAAGAAAAATGACTCTGTGTCGTGCCGAAAGTGCCCCTGTGAAGTGATTCTCGTTCCGAACACCCAAGCGAAAGGAAAGGATGACTATTTCATCCAGTGCCGGTGAGAAGTTAGGTTGAACCTTTCAACATGTGACAGGTAATTTTTACCCTGTCACAAAAGGCGAATTGTCCAACCTTGGGAATTAAAGGCCAATAACTTGTTTGAACACGCGGTGTAAGATCTTTACACCTATCCTAAACGACAGGATTTTTCGAAGTATTGAGCTCGTGTGGCGAGAAATGTACGAACAAAGTGTCTAGAAAAAAAGTATAGCAGGCCGCCGATAGAAGCTGCTAATTGACGGATGCGACTACAAAGATGCAGCAACCCATCAGCGCGCCCTGTCGATTTTCTGGATTGACTAACGGAAAACTTTCGATTCATATCATCTGTCCGTTGGAAAACTTGAAGGCTTACCCGCACATAGGGAGATGTATAGAGAGATTGATGTCCCGTTGGAAAACTAGATTTACTATCTCATTTGGAACTTATCGTGTGACAACGAACAACGTCACCTTCCAGAGGGTCGTCTTACATGGCGATACCATGAGCCCTCTGCTCTTTTGCATCACTCTTCTGCCACTATATCTCGAAAGACGCAATTATGCTGGATACATATGCGGCGACACTAATCATCGCGAGCATAAGGTCACTCATGTATTTTATATGGGTGACCTGCATACCTATGATTCTGGTGCAAGCCCTTTTAACTTGCTTTACCGATCACCAAAGGATACACAGAAGAGGTTGGTATGGACCTATACATACCTGGGCGTGCCTCAAAGCTGCATTCAAGAAGTAAAATCAGTGAAGGAGTCTCTCCGAAGCAGATGCAAGCATCTTATTCGACAGATTTGGTCTTCAATCCTGTCAGCGGTTCTACTCTAATCGTTTCGAGTTGTTTAATGGACAACGAAGGAGTTTGCAAGAGCTTGCAAATACCAGAGATCCTCTCTCAAAAATTGTCAGAAAACACGATATAATTAGGAAAGGAGCATTCATTCACAGAGCCGTGTAGCAGGCTGCCAAGACCCTTGGCCTGAATTTTAACATCAGAAGTGAGGAAGGTGTATTACTCCATAAAGATGCCTCACTTCTAAAAGCCGAAGTAAAGAAAGAAGAGATTAACAAACTCCGCCAACAGCTACTAGACAAGAAAATGCACGGAAACTTTCAGATCATCAGGACTTAATTCAGGTACAGAGGGTTTTACTTTCGCATGCCACGACGGTGCCATTTCTCCTTGGCATACTGTGACCGCAATTTACGTCAACAAGTTCCCAGCGAAAGATGCAGAGCGTGTCATGCAGCCCTAAGAGTTCTTAATTACCATCTGTTTCATTCTTATGGTGTTGGCCGCGACCCTGCCCTGTCGAACGCTCCGAGGGAGATAGAGTGTTAATTACCTAAAAGGAGAAGTGCCAAATTTTCTGTAACTCCAATTTTCGGACAGGGTTCCACTGGCAGCAACTTCCATAAAAAAAATGGCACTGGCTCCCAGCAGAAGTGCGGTAAATCACATCTTTGGCCACGCATCATAACTGTGAGATAAGTGGTGACAGGACACGACCGGCCGGCGAAATTCTCATGTGTCTCGAGGACACGAAGCGACCCAAGGATGACAGCGTTCTGCACCCATTTCGCGAATGCCTTGGCATATTTTTGGCACATGGGTATGGCTTTAAGGTTACGAACCAGTGATATTTTCACACCTCCAAAAGTGCTAAGCTAATCACAAGGACAATTACTTTAAGCGAATATTTTGTGTACAGTCGTTGCAGCTCCCTGTTAAGGTCTTGATACATCTCTTCCTTTCCTTATTCTTGATTGTGATGTTGTAGTCGGCCGGAGCCGAGAATTCGATCACGAATATAGTACGTTTCTCGAAGTCTTGGAGAACGATATCAAGCTTCGAGTGTGCAACGGGGACTGCTGTACGAAAATCGCAGTTCCAGAAAATTTGGCAATTCTTGTTTTGGACAATTCACACTATCTGCCGCGGAGCGTTCGGCAGGTCAGAATTGCGGCAAACACCGTAAGAGCAAAAAAGATGGTAATAAAGCACTCTTACGTCTAACTTATGTCTGTAGAAATATGTCGTTCCCGTGTGTGTGGGACACCCAGATAGTTTGTGTTCTAGGTACTTAGCGTGTGCAGGACACGTTCTGCACATATCGCTGGGAACTTCTTGACATAAAATGCGGTCACGGTATACTACGGTGGAAATTGCACCGTCCTGACGTGCGAAAATGAAACCGTCTGTACCTGAATTAAGTCATGATGATATGAGAAAAGCAAAAGTTTGCCCCTTTGACAAGGACTGATCTTCTATATTTCAGTGAAAGTTTCCGTGCAGTTTCTTGTTGAGTAGGTGTTAGTGGATATTTTCAACCTCTGCTTTCTTCAGTTCGGCATTTAGAGGGGAGTCATCTAGACGGAGTAATGCACTTTCCTCACTTTTGATGTTAAAGTTCAGGCCAAGGGTCTCGGCCACCTGCTCCGCGACTTTGTAAGGGAACGCTCCTTTGTCAATCATCTCGTGTTTCCTGACCATTTTTAGGTGAGTATCTCTGCTATTTGGAAGGATGTAATATGTACTCAGAACATATCGGTTATGAAGACATTAGAGATTCAGAAGTCCGCCTTTATGGTATGAGGTGTATAATCGCCAAATGGACGAATTAATATGCAAGCTCTTATACTTATGCATGAACTTACGCGTGGCGCTATCAAGGGCCGTAATGGGGCTTTGAGGCACGCCTAGGTATTTATAGGTCTCTCCAGTGTTAAGATGTCTAATAACACTTATATCCACAAGCTCAGGGTCCTTGGAAACGCCAACAATCTTTCCTTTCTTTAAATGAATTTTGGCATATTTATCCAATCCAAAGTTCATCTTAATATCTCCTGTGTATTTCTTGACGATATTTATGGCAGTTTGAAGTTTTCTTTTACCACATGCATACATATTCAGGTCATCCGTATGAAGTACATGCGTGATCTGATGCTTGCGCTGGTTAGTGTCGCCACAGAGATATCCTGAGGAATTTCGTAGTGCGACAGGTAGAGGCGGAAGTGTGATGCAAAAAATCAAAGGGCTCATGCTATCGCCCTGAATGACGCCCCTCCGTATGGTGACGTTGTTCGTTGTCACACGATAATTTCCAGATGAAATAGTAAATCTAGTTTTCCAAAGAGGCATCAATCTCTTTATGAATCTCACTATGTGTGGATGCACCTTGCAGCTTTCCAACAGACAGATGATAAGTCTATGAGAGTTTGAATCGAAAGCTTTTCGATAGTCAATTCAGGCCATTGACAGGACGCGCTGATGGACTGCAGGGTCTTTACAGACACCTGTCAATTAGCAGGTTCTCTCGACGCCTGCTACATCTTTTTTCGAGTCACGTTGTTCGTGTATCTCAAGCCACACAGGCTCAACTCATTGAACAATCCTGTTGTTTAGGACAGCTAACAGCAACCACTGCGGAATGGGCTCCTCCGACTTTTAATATGAGGAGAATATGCGGGCCAAATGTTGGTGTGTAGAAGTAAAACTCTTCCACCAGAAGTTCCTGATACAATCTGGTCTAGCAGCGGAAAAGTTCTTCATTCCTCTAAGTCCTTTTTTCACCTCTTCGGCAGTGATTGATGGACATTCCTCCTTACATTTTATGAGGTTGATGCAAAACTCCTTGAAGCTGATGATATGTCAGTATCTTCTTTCACCCTTAGTGTTTTCGGGATCCTGTATACTTCTCTCCAAAAAGTTTCTACCTCGTTGGGCTTGGGTAGATTTTTGACAGAAACGGAGTGATCACTGAATAGGTGAGATGGGTCAGCGATAAACTGTTCGTTCTCTCTTATCCATCTCTTCCTCTGACATATTCTCTTCCTTGCGTCAGATAATCGCCATATTTTGTCAACAATTTGCTGCTTGATTGTCAGCAGCTTTGACTTGTTCAGTGTGTGATTCAAGATCCTCAGTTCTTGGGCGAACTTTCGAACCCT
>CAKNWW010297495.1:0-11976 GCA_932074435.1 Andricus kollari | reverse complement strand
CGCAGGGTCCCACTGAGAGCAACTGTCATCTAAAAATGACACCGACTCTCCGTAGAACAGCGGTAAATCACATAAATGGCGACGTCTCACAACCGAGAGACGGGTGGTCACATACAGGGTGTCCAATAACACTTATATCCACAAGCTCAGGATCCTTGGGAACGCCAACAATCTTTCCTTTCTTCAGATGAATTTTGGCACATTTATCCAATCTAAAGTCCATCCCAATCTCTCCTGTGTACTTCTTGACGATATTTATGGCAGTTTAAAGTTTGCTTTTACCAAAGGCATATATCTTCAGGTCATCTATATAAAATACATGAGTGACCTTATGCTCGCACGGGTTTGTGTCGCCACAGAGGTATCCAGAAGAATTTCGTAGTGCGAGAGATAGAAGCAGAAATGTGATGCAAAAAAGCAAAGGGCTCATGGCATCGCCCTAAAAGACGCTCCTCTAGATGATGACGTTGTTCGTTGTCATACGATAATTTCCAGATAAGATAGTTAAGTAGTTTTCCAAAAAGGCATTAATCTCTCTATGCATTTTTATATGTGTGGATGCACCTTCAAGCTTTCCAATAGACAGATGATAAGTCTATAAAAGGTTAAATCGAAAGCTTTTCGGTGGTCAATCCAGGCCATTGACAGGACGCGCTGATGGGCTGCAGAGTCTTTACAGACACACCTGCCAATTAGCAGGTTCTCTCGACAGCCTGCTATACCTCTTTTCGAGCCACGTTGTTCGTACATCTCACGCTACACAGGCTCAATTTGTCGAATAATCGTGTTGTTTAGGACAGATGTAGAGATCGTATACAGTGTGTTCAAACAAGTTATTGACCTGTAATTCTCTGGGTTGGACAAGTTGCCTTTTTTCGGTAGGAGTATAGTGCGTCCTGAACCAGCCACTACGGAATGGGCGTCTCCTACTTTAAATATAAGGTGAATATGCGGGCCAAATGTTGGTGTGTAGAAGTAAACTTCTTCCACCAGAAGATCTTGATACAATCTGGTCCAGCAGCGGAAGAGTTCTTCGTGTCTGTAGGTGCTTTTTTCACCTCTTCGGCAGTGATTAATGGACATTCCTCCTCAGATTTTATGAGGTTGTCGCAAAACTCCTTAAAGCGGATGATATTGTCAGTATCTTCTTTTAACTTTTGTGTTTTCGGGATCTTGTATACCTCTCTCCAATAAGTCTCTACCTCGTTGGGCTTGGGTGGATTTTTGACAGAAACAGGGTGATTACTGAATAAGCGAGATGGGTCGGCGAGAAACTGTTGATTCTCCCTCATCCATCTCTCCCTCTTCCGTATTCTCCTCCTTGCGTCAGATATTCGCCGTATTTTGTCAACAATATGCTGCTTGATTGTCAGTAGCTTTGACTTGTTCAGTGTGTGATTCAAGATCCTCAGTTCTTGGGCGAACTTTCGAACACTTTCCGTGTACGGTCTACCAGATGTTATGTAGTCAATCACATATTAAACACGGGACGCATTCTGTCTTGCCCATCCAATCTTGTTGTTCAGTTGATGCAAGCGTCTTTTGTTCATTTGATCCATCGTCGGTTTGAGCCTTCGATTTGAATCAGCCAAAGCTCTCGCAGCACCATAAACTTTGCAATTGATGTTCCAGAGGTCGGACTCTTGCGATATTTCTCCACGAAGGGAGGCATCCATTTCAAACAGATCTTGGGGATTAGGCGGAAATTGCATGTTAATGCTACTTCTTATTTTGAAATCGTGATCATCTCTCAGAAGGTGCCTGATTTCCGCGGTTGGTCTTAATGTCGCTCCCTCATCTTCGGCTGCAGCTTGATCAAGCAGCGGCTGGGAAAGCGCTCCGCGTATATATCCATTTTTCCAGAGTTAGGCACGTTGATTTCGCAATGATTGCATCGAAACGTGCTGAAGCTCTGGGTGTTTCGGTCACCACAGAGTGTGCATACGCGCCATAAAGCCTCGGTGAACAGGGACAATGCAGGCATCGTAGCAGTTTAGCAAGTCATCCTTGAGTTGATTCGTCCACTCAATGTGGGCCTTTTGCCGCTTCGTCATCGTGTTTCCATCTAAATTATTTTCAGCACCCCGAACCATCCTTGTAGAGCCCCGCGTGCAAGGATCAGGCTGCATGCTCTGAAACATATGAACCAAAAGATATCTACAAAACAATTCTAAACCTTTTGTGGCAGTGGGGCCACGCGGCAGAAGTGAAACTTTGATAAATTAACTTTGAAATTTTTCGTGAGAAATCATCATGAGTCTTGAGGAAATCGCATAGTAGGAGAGAGAGAGCAAAAAGAGCAAAGAGAGGGAAAGAGAGCATATAAATGCTTTGGTTGGCGCGTCAGTACTGGGTATATCTAAGAGGAGTCTCTAGAGCAATATCAAAACGCCGTACAAAAGGGTGAGACGAATAGCTTGCGAAATCTATGTAAAAAAATCAATTTCAATATACATATATTTCAAGTTTGATTAAGTGCGAGAATAAGTAATGCACGTCAAAAATAGTAAAGAACTTTTTAGGAAAATTTCTAGACTCTATCAACATTATGCTTTCCTTCACTTAATTTTTGTGAACACTTTCAAAGGAGTATCGCAGCAACGTTGAATAAAAATTTTCTAAAAACCTTTGTCAACAATACGTCAATATTCGACAGGAAAATTTCACACACTTGCAGGACAATATTCGGACTTCATTCCATACGAAAATTCAGATAAAATTCAAAGCTATAGTCAGGGAGAGTTTAACAGGAATATTTAAATACACATTTAAGGCCACATTCCCACAATATTGCCCAGGAATCTTCATGCCACAGTCCACGGAAATATCACCCACTCAGGACATTTCAATGATCCTACTCTCTAAATCTGAATTAGTAGAAAACTACTAATTGGTAGTAGTTTTCTGCTAATTCAAATAGTGCCGATTCGTTTACTAGTAATTAGTAAAAATCTACTATTTCAATGAGTAAGAACAACTGACTAAATGAATTAGTAACTATATCTACTAAAGGAATTGGTAATGCTATTACTAAATGAATTGGTCAATTTATTGCTGATTACTATTTTAAACGGTAGTTTCAAGTAAATGAAAAAATTTATTTTAACATAAAGATAATATTATTAAAAAACATTAATCTATGTATTTAAATAATAAAACAAAGAAATTTCACTTTTATCTTCTTATACTTAAATTTGTTAAACCTTCCTATGTCAGTTCGACATCTGATTCCTCGTTTTCTTCCTCGGATGTTTTTGCATTTTTCTGTGTTTACATTTTATATCGATTTTTTAAAAACTGACGTTTAACGAGCACATTGATCGGGTTGTCAGACGATACAATACGAACAAAAACAAAAAAAGGTTAAAAAATCTCGGCTCGGAAAATTGGTAAAATTTCGAACGATTCCGAACGATAACAGGAATTTCTCAACTCGATATGCATCGCTACCAATACCGTTTAAGTTTTAAATATCGCATCGTTAATACACAATTATTATTGATATAACTATATAGACTTAGAATATAAATTATGAAAACATTATTGCTTCTCAATTAAAACTCAAAAACCAGCAGAAAGCATTTTAAAAAATTATTAAATTATATTTCCATAGCAATTCATTGCTACTCATTCAATTAGTAAGTCGGCGCTACTAAGCAGATTAGTAGAATACCCTTACTAATTCATTTAGTAACATAAATCTTACCATTTTATTGAGTAGAAACTGATAAATCTACTAATTTAACAGTCAGACACAATGCTACTAATTGAATTAGTAAAATTTCTACCAATTCAGATTTAGAGAGTAAAAAGTGGATACAATATTCCGTGGAAATATTCCCAATGCTCCAATAGAATATTCAATCCAAAAACAAATTATTTCTTCGACAAGAAAGAAAAAGAAATGCATTTAATTAGATTCAGGTGAGTAGGAAAACTCTTAAAGTAAGAAATGGAAAAGAAGTAGCAAAGGTAAAACAGGTTTGTAAATAAATCCGTATCTTAGAATGTAAAAAACTGATATTAAAATTCAGAATAGAATTTAGTAAATTTAAAAAAGAATAAGGTAAAGAAAATTGAGAGCTACCATTTTTTAAGACAGGTAAATTAGACACAAGGTGCATGATAAAAAAAGTAGTGATATAAAGAAGACACATAAGAAAAACGAAAAGAAAGCATAGTCAAAATTCTTTTGGAAAAGTAACAGAACCGACATCAGAAAAAGATGTAGATAATAATAATAATAAATCAGTAAAAGGGTAGAATTGCATCTCATACCTAAACTTAAGCATCTACAAATCGAAATTTAAGATCAGAAAAAGAAGGCAGGAAGGTAGAGTGAACTTATATCTTTCTTGAATATAAAAAACGAATATAGTCTTTGGTGAGACTTTATTAGGCCTTTCTGAGAAATCCATACTAAATTTGGACCTAGAATCCTCAATTTAACGCCGCACATAGGGGAAATTAGTTCCGAGTTGACCCGGAGGGCCAAACTGCCCACAAATCCTTAGAAGACTATCCTTAAGCCACCTAAAGTGCCCAGACTAGATATTACTCATATACATATATATAAAAGTTTGCCTCCGAACTGGAGGCCGAAAAGCCTCGTCTAGGTTTAAAATTTCATTCTTGATGCAATAAAAAAGGAAGATATAGGACAGAAGGGTCAAAAGTGAAGAAAAAAGAAATGTAGAGATGAAAGTTTTACTCTCTTATCTTGGATTTCATTACCCATTCTGTTCTCCATTCTTTTTTTAATATATTAAGTCCCTACTAGAAATGACTTTTCTCTGGAAAATCGAAATAACAAAAATTAGGCAGAAATTATTTTTTCTGCGTAGAATGAAAACAAGATTAATTCTGAAATAATAAATTAAATCTTGAACTAATTCTCTAAAATCTTCTAAGGTGAATATTTTTATTCATATATGCATATATATATATATATTTTTCAAACTTGTTCTAAGTGTCAAGTGACTGATGAGATGATGATGTAATTAGTTAATTTAATACGATGTATGAAATCATTTGCGATGATGTTGTAGGTACAAAATTAGGAGCATGGTGTAGTTTGCAGTTCGTTTGTTACCGCTGTCATGCTTACACAGCGGACGCGAGTGTTGAAGGTGACAACAGTCGCCTCTGGATGCTTTCTTAGAGCTACCATGTAATATATAATGTGAAATATCAAACACTTCCTTTCGAACTGAGCAGGCTCTACCAAGGCTACAAAGTCCATCTTGTAGTTCTCATAATCGGCTGTCTTGGAGTTATGAAAGCTTCATTTCTTAGCCAATTCAACAAGATTCCGGCTTGCCAGCGTAAGGCTCATTCCATTGCGAACCGGATGCAAAAGGCTGTTCTTCTGGGATCACTTCATCTGGTCCGTCAACACTGTTTCTCATAAAATTCTACAAAGATTGGTTGCTCTAAAAAAGTATCCAGAGGTGAAACCTTCATCTCTAACTGTCCCGTCTGTGGCGTAAGGTCATCCGCGGCTAGAGACCTGACTCGCTCGACATCATTTAAAACGCAGCGAATACACAACCTGGTCTTAGATCGCAGATTGTCACCCATCCGAGTGCTATCTGCGCTTCAAGTGGCTGGACATTTCTAATCTTCTCGAGTCGAGATTCAGTGTGCAGTTAATGCCGTCGGTTAGGTGGATATATAAATGAAAGCATTTAACAAATGTGTCTTTTAAAAACAATTTCAAAACTGAAATGTATCCTTATAAGAATATCTACTTAGAAATTTAAGAACTTGAACATGTAAAAATTTGATTCTCAAATTGAATACGATCGTACTTCATATTGCAAAACTTTTCTTTAAAGTATTATTTGTCACTGGTATAGAAGCCTAAATGTTCCAGAGATGCTTCTTTATAGAATAGAGTGGTTTAAAACTGTTATGATATATTTTCTAATTATATAATGACCTGCCACCAAATAAAATAAAAATAGCTGAATTTTTCCGAAATTTTGGGACGTCTAGCCAAACATTTGAGAAATATATGAGACTGTAAGCTGAAAAAGGGACCTAGCGCGCGATAGCTTCATTGTTCAGGAGGTTCGATTGAAGATGCGGTCCAACACAGGAACTCCATAAGAGCCTCACATTGAAATTTAATAACAATTAAAAATTTTCAGATATGGGAAACATTTTTTATTAGAAAATAGCAAATAAGAAACTATCAATTTGTGTAAAAGACTAAAAATCTTTTTATGGTTGATTCCAAAACCAATCCATTCAGATCATTAAATTTTCCATTTTAGGAAAAGAAAACAATCCAACCTATTCCAAAGTATTTCTAAATAAATTTTTAAAAAAGAATAAATTGTTAATTTATTGCTTAGTTTGCGAAAGTTATTCAAGAAAAAATGGATTTCGTTTCAATCTTAATTGAAACTAAAAATCTATTTTTCCGCGTTTTGTCCCTTCCCTCTCGGACGGTCACACATGAAATTTTATCAGAATTAATTCTGAAAGATCATTAGCTAGATAAAGTGTTTTTGTGACAGATTTCATAGCACTACTAAGAAAAATATTTATTTCACACAATATTTTTTCCCCGGAAAATTTTTAATATGTATGTTACAAATTCAGAGTCAGAGAAGTTAAAAGTAGGGAAGCGATTCCTAATGTGGCACAATACCTAGTTGGGCGAAATAGCATTTAAAGAAATTGAAACATTCTGGAAGAACTTAAGATACATAATTAAATCTCTTCATTTGTTTTCTGAGAACCGGAGAAAAACATTATAACGTTGAAAGTAATTGTTTCATGCTTATCCTATTAAGTTTAGCCAAGTCGTTTTCGGAAATTTTGTATTTATCATTAAAGGGGGACAAAAGCCATGAAAAATAAAGTATTTTGCGGTGAAATTATACATGGGTTTTGTTTTGTTTACTCTATATTATGAAGTCTTGTTTATGCTTTCGTGCTTCCATCTCAAGTAAAATTAATTGAATTTGGGATGAAACGTGTTTTATCCTACACTATGCACGGGCACATAATGTGGCGTTCTGATATCAAATTATTCTTAGTGGCATATTTTTTTGATAGTGTAACATTATTTTACATTTGCTATCATGTTCGTCATCTTTGTTCACCTGTTTTTAGGTTAGGAGCCGTCCACAAATCTCGTGAGGCTATTTTCTTTTCTTTATATCGTTGTATCCTTTCTCACTTCAGGAAAATTTTATTCTCATCTTTATTTACACAAAGGAAAAACACCTCACGAGATTTATGGACGGCCCCTTAGGTATGTAACCTTTTTGACAGACATATTCTGACAAGCTTTTAAACTTACATTTTCTTAATTAAAACATTTAAAACTTTTTGATAACAACTTATTTGAATAAAATTTGTTGTTCCGCTATTAACAAGTCATTTTTTATTTCCTACCATAAGAGAAATAAGCACTGCGCCACACTAGGGGACATGGCAGGACACTTGATGCGGGTGCACTTTTTAGGAAAACCTAAAATCAACCTAATTTTTACTATACATAGAATAAAACTTAATTATCGAGCCACATTCTATATATTTTCTTTTAACAAAATCTTTTATAATATTTTTTAAATTGAGCATATTAATTGTGCCCACGAAATTTCCTATCATTCTGTGCTCTTGTTTCTTTGTCTCAAATAGAAGGACAGTTTCAGTAGAAACGACAAGCTATATTCAGACGCGCCCTTAATGTAGAATGAGAAATGTAAAGTCAGAAACGTTTTTCATGGCTTTATTTTCTTTCTCGAGTATACTTGTAACTATCTTATCATTTTTCATATTATAAACTAGTTCAGAAAATATTTTTCATTCAAGATCTTCGTTAAATATTTACCATATTTACCTAGTACTTTTCTATTACTTTATTAAGCAATTTTTTTAACTTTTCTTGTGTATATTTTTTTCACTTCTGTTTTGAGAGAACCTTAGGTTACATAAATCGTTTAGGAGATGACAGTAAAGTTGAATTTCGACATAGAGAAGCGCTCCGAGCAGGGCACCTTAACAGAAAACTTTCCGGAGCAAGAGTCGTTTACGACACTACGAGGAATTTACCTATGTACCACTTGGTAGTACGAGGATCGTACTTGAAATATTGATATTGCTTGGTCCCATGTAAGAGCGTCTTTTCTATGGAGCTCGCTATACAAGCTACGTCCATTTGTAGCTGCCTTCTTGCTTACTAAACGTTTTGTCTACGTGATTCGAATTTTTAGTCGATACGACCTCTGACACTATCCCGACAAACACGACAGTGAGTTTAACTTTACATTCTCTTCACAATCCTTTAAAATGCATTCTTAACGATTACGAACCATGATAAATAGAAAAAAAACTTTTTTGTTTGGAAGAAAAAAAAATGGGATATAATACAATTATTTCAGATTTATAAAATATTTTCTGTATTTAAATCAACTGGCAGAAGAAAAATTAAAACGATGTCTATCATTTTGAAATCACGGATCTTTAGCAGCATCTTTCAGAGGTTTTCACGATTTAAATGAACTTCCTGCATCAGCTGCATACGCTCCTAAAAACCACGCATTCTATAGAATATCCTTGATCTTATCATCTTGTAGAATCTTCTAGAAGACTGTTCTGAAATTCTCCAATATCTTCAAGATTGTTCTAGAAAAACCGATAGTGATCTAGGGCGCTTACAATATTTTGAGAGAATAAAATTCAAAATATTATCGAATGCTGGAACATACTCTAGAATCTTCTAGAAACTTCTAAAATGTTTCTGCGTTTTCTGGTTTATTTTATAATATGCCAGAAGCTGCTCAACACTCAATAATATTTAGGACAGCTTTTCAAACATTCTACTATTTTCTAGAATCTTCTGCAATATTCCAAGCATGGCTACAGCACTGAGGCAAACACATTTAACAGCGTACAACCGCGGGATTTCATCGGGAGCGGTTGTATTTCTAGAAAATTGGACTCGCTCTCGACGGGATCGCGGTAACTTTTTAGCTTTAACCACGTCTCACGACTCATTACGACGACCCGACAAAAGTCTCGAGCACCTTGATAACACGGAGCGACCCAAGGACGACGGTCTTCTGCATTTTCCCCGCAAGTTTCTTAGCATTGCGTTGACACGCAGGGATGATTTGCAGGCTATTACCCAGTGGCAACTTGGCTCCTCCAACAACACCGATGATAAGGATGACTAGCTTGACAGAATAATCCGGGTATACCCGTGGCCAACTCCCTTATACCCCAGTTTGTTTTCATTTTCCTTGGCTGTGATGTTCTTGTCGGCTGGTGCCGAAAATTTGAACGAGGATATGTAGTTCCAATATATGCAGAACTTCTCATTTTCGAGAATTGACTCTATTCTACTAGGAGCGATTTGTGGAGCGGTATCATGGCTAATTTCGTACGAGTGACAAATATTGTAATAAAGTATTCTTAGTGCCGCATGTTGCCTTTGGATGTACGTCGTTCCCGTCTAAGTTGGTCAAATAGATAGCATGTGTCTTAGCTGCTCGGGGTATACATTACACGCTCTGCAGCTATCATCGGGAACGTCTTGGCTAAAAATTTGGTGCCGATATGCTAAAGTGGAAATGACACCGCGCCGTCATGATACGCTAAAATGAAACCCTTCGAGCATGACTTGAATTCGGATGATTTGAGGAAAGCAAATGTTCGCTCAAAGGACACTGACAGATCCTATACATATCTGTGGAAAATACCGTGCATCCTCTTGTCGAGGAGCTGTTAATGTAAGTGTATTTCCTGTGCTTTTCAAATCAGGCCTCTAGGAGTGTGTACTCGAGATAAATAATGTTTGATTATTTTGCTCATACCTGTTATTGAAGTCAAGGCTAAGTTTTTAAGAAGTCACCTACACTTCTTTGCACAGAAACGATCGTTTGCCCACTTCTTTGTGTTTATTGACCATTTTAAGAATAGAATCTCGTCCATTTGTGATTATATGCGATGTACCCAGAATGAAGCTATTCTGAAGACATTCAAGATTAAGTATTCCGCGACCACCTTGACGGCCTGAGATGTAAAGCCGCGGAACGAACGACTTAAGGTGCAAGCTTTTTTTCATGTGCATAACCTTCTGTGCTCCGATGTCAAGGGATCTAAACTCGTGCTTCGTCCATGGAACCACTTCAAATGAATAGAGTACTACTGGGACAGCACGCATGTTCAGTGCAGATACTTTGTTCCTCGCTAAAAGTTTGAAGGACCAAATCTGTCGGATAAGATGTTTGTATCTGCATTGGAGATCATTTATAAGTCTCTCCAGCGTCAGGGTGTCGTATAGTGCTTCTTTCCACGAGCTTAGGGTCTCCGGGGATGCAAGTAAGTTGTCCTCGCTTCAAATGAACCTTGGTGCATTTGTCTAACCCAAACTCCATTCCAATCCCTGGAGTTTACTCCTCGACAATCCTTAGAGCTAGATTTAGTTGCTCTGAATTTCTAGCATAGATCTTAACATCATCTATATAAAATACATAAGTGACCTTATGATTCCGATATCCGGGTTTCCCGCAAAACTACCCTTGTGAATTGCGAAGTGCAAGAAAGAGATAGTAGCAATACTGTGATGCAAAATGCAGAGGGTTCACGGTTTAGCCTTTAAGCTTTCCAACAGACAGATGATAAGTCTATGGCAGTTTGAATCGAAAGCTTTCCGGTAGTCAATTCAGACCATAAATAGGCAGTGCCGGTAGGATGCTGCGTCTTTGCAAAAACACCTATCGATAATCAGGTTCTCCCGATATCATCCTACGTCTTTCTTTGAGCCGCGTTGTTTATACACTTCTCGCCACACATGTCCGATTCTCTGAACAATTCTATAATATAGGATAGCTATGAGGATATTGTACAGTAGGGTGTCCTAAAAAAACACAATGTTCTTTTTTTTGATGACGCACCCCCTAAACTTGTTCTATTTGGTGAAAAAATAAATGCATATCTTTCTTTCCTTTTTGAAATAATTTTAAACCATGGGCCTGGGGCCTTAAAGTGTCCCAAAATGATTAAAATGATTAATTATTGTTAATTTTCATGAATATAATAATTGTTTGCTAGGAAATGGAACTGTTGGTATCATACGCTCATAAAAAAAATTGACCCAATTAGACCAAAAATACTACCCCTTGGCTTCAACAACTACTTTTCATATGGGTTAATATATTATATCTTGAATTTTAAAGAATTTATGCGTTATTCATTGGATTTCTTGGCACGTAAATGACTTAACAATATACAGGAAAACGATAAATTATTTCTGTATTTCCTGCATATTCTGCATCGTCTGTAAGCTTAATGTTTCCTGTGAAATTTATGTTATGTCATATATTAATAGTAATTGGAAAAAAATGATATTGGTATAATAAATATAATATTTTAAACTCTAGTAAGGGTAGTTTTTTAGTATAAAGGGTAGTATTTTTGATCTAATTGGGTCAACTTTTTTTTCCTGAGCGTATGGTACCAAAAGTTGCATTCCCTGGCAAACAGTTATTATATTTACGAAAATTAACAATAACACTGGTTTACAAAAAAAAAAAGGTGATGACTATTTGACAAGACCACTTTATCCTTATGTATTTTGACGCGCTGAATATGAATCCGAGGTCTATTTACCTCCATCACGTCAGGTTCAAGGTCATTTCAAGGTCAAATACAGGAAAAGCCGTGCAAAGAACTTCAAAAACCTTTTACATATGTTTTTGGGGTCGCTGAATATGAATCCGAGGTCTAATTATCTCAATAACGTCAGGCTCAAGGTCATTTCAAGGTCAAATACAGGAAAAGCCGGGCAATGAACTTCGAAAACCTTTTACATATGTTTTTGGGGTCGCTGAATATGAATCCGAGGTCTAATTACCTCCATAACGTCAGGTTCAATGTCATTTCAAGGTCAAATACAGGAAAAGCCGTGCAATGAACTTCAAAAACCTTTTACATATGTTTTTAAGGTCGCTGAAT
>CAKNWW010297490.1:0-11148 GCA_932074435.1 Andricus kollari | reverse complement strand
AAAAAGCAGGTCATCTCCAGGTATATAAAAATCAATAGACACTCTGCAAAACTACCGACTGAAGGCCGCAAGAAAGGTGACAGCAATGAGGTTATGTTTGTAAATCTATGCATATTGCATGATAAGTATTTTACTTACCTCGTATAAAAGCAACGTGCTCCACGATTTGTCCAAACCCTCATACATGTCGTTAACGATCAGTTTCACAAGTTGTCACAACGAGGTGAGAAAAACACGCCAAACAATACGAACCTCGAAATTTCCCATGGGAAATGATGCAAGACGAGACGAGCCCGAGGGAAGAGAAGTCGCGAAGACACTAGTGGCGCGTCGGGCATTTCCGTTGGATCGACGAAGGCTGCTGCGCCATATATGTATTATTCAACGATAGCGCGCGGATTTTAAATACTATTGAACATAAATTAAGGACGCATTTTTTTAAATTTTTAGCTAATGGAAACTTTTTACGGTGGATCAAAGTTTAATAGCATATTTCACTTCTTAACCTTTTCAAGTTTTTTTTGTTCATTTTAACTTTCAGCATGACCATAGAAAAATATTTCAAAAGTTTTTCGCTGGGTGGAAGCATTTCTAGAAATATTTTAAAACTATTTTCTTTTACACTTTATTCTTTTATAGTTTTGTTATGGTTTTGACTTTTTTTTGTAGTTACTCTGCTGTAAGAATGTTACTTGATATACATTTTTTTTTATATATTTTTTTGTGGTTATACTGAATGTTCAAAAAAAGAACCAAAGACAATAAAAAGAAGTTTAAAAAGTTAGAAGTTATTTTTTTCTCTTTAAAAACCCTGATAGCAAAATGCGCGCACTGTGCGACGCACGTGCGTCGCACGCGTGCCGATTTTCTTGCACGGCGTGCACGCAGGGGATCAGACAGATGCGGCAGCATATGCTCTGCAGGTGCGTCGCACGTCGTGAGGATTAGTGCTGGTATAGTGCGTGTACACATTTAGGGGTTCCAGAGGTTATAAATGATATTTTAATACAAATTTTTAAATAAATAGAAACTATTTTATTACAAATGTAACTTTTATTAAAGGAAAATGTGCTTAACTTTAATTTGTACATTTTCATAACAGCCGTAGACGGGGAGTATTTCAGGCATTTAAATGGCTATATTTTTATAATATTAATAACATTGGGCCTCAATGCGCATTGTTAAAATTGACTTTCAACTTCAAGGGAAATATTCCCATTGTTAATGAGTAATTTTGGTAGATTACTGTAGGCGAACTTTATAGAATAATGCTATTTCAGGTTGAAAATGCTTATTTAGGAATATTATTTGTTTACAGATTTGTTTTTGCATTCCTTCTAGTTTAAATTTTTCATTCTTATTTAATCCTAATATTTTGGAGCTCATTTTATTCGTTGAATATTTTTCCACATATTTATTTGGTAAATGTTTTTAAAAATATTTTAAGAAAAATAAATTTTTTCAATAATAATAACGTATCAAAGAGATTTGTAGAGAATATCCTTCGAAAAATTAAATGAGCCCCAGAACATTTGTATTAAATAAGAATTTCAACTTTTACCTAAAGAGAAAACATCAACATAAAACTGGAAATAAATATTGTTAAATGAGCATTTTTAACCTGAAATGTTTTTTTTCTGAAGCCCGCCTTCAATTCTCTTCCAAAATTAGTTACAATGACAATACTTTCCTCTATTTTAACAAAATTTTTTAATGAGATGCTCTTTTTTCATCTTGAGATAACAACTGTACATCCTTAAATAGCTATACATTTAATATCACGAACTTACCCAGATAGCAAACGTGCGGGGCATGTTACTCGCACGGCGTGCGAGGCACGCGGTGCTTGCAGGGTGCGAGGCACATGCGTCGCATTTTGTGAGGGGCACGTAATTGCGAGGCATAAGTCTCGCACTTTGTGATGAGCATGGTGTGCGACGCATAAGCGTCGCACACCAGACAACAATCGTGCGTCGAAAAACTATTTTGGAAATTAATTTTTATTTTTTAATATCTATTAAATAAAATATTGAAGTCAATATGAAAAAATTATGGATTTTATTATTTTATCAAATAGTTTTATAAAAATGTTCCCTCCGGTCACCGACGCCATGTCGATTTAACCTCAGTACCAGCGGACGGCCAACAGACCGATATGTGCTGTGGTTACTTTACAAGTTTTCTTAGTACGCGATCCCGCCGGATATTTCTGGAGAATTTACCAAATTTAATTACAGAAGAAATTCCAGTGATATTATTGCACTCCCTTTTCGTTTTATTTTTGTGGTAAGTAAATAAAAAAATAATATAACCTCAATTCTATTGTTCCCACTAGGACATGAGAATGAAAACTATATAAACACCATTTGAATTTGGCTCGAAAAATCATATTATTGTTATTATTTATGATTCAGTGCCAAGTTTAAATGGTATTTATCGAGTTATCATTTTCATTTCTGCAACGTAATGTAAAAATCATTTTACTCGCACCACATGCTCGCATTTTACCCGCATACGGGCGACTCGCACGCCGTGCGAGACGTATGCGACCGCATGGAAGACACATCTGCGTGGTGATATGAACTCACGTAATGCGGCCTTATCCGCACGCGTGCGACCCATAATGCTCGCACTGTGCAGGCATTTTGTTATCTGGGTATTCTAACGTTGCGAATAATATGCAATTTTCGAAGCATTATTTTTTAATATTCTAAGTCTTAATACAAAAAAGTCTTCGACTTCACGTTTACCGACGTCTACAAGTAGACTCAAGTTCAAAAATGAGCATTGTTAAAATCAATATTTAAAATCAAGAAAAATATTTCTATTGTTAATTGTAACTAATTTTGAAAGAGTACTAAAGGCGAACTTTAGAATAAAATATTTCAGGTTGAAAATGCATATTTAGCAATATTTATTTACAGTTTTATGTTTTTGCTTCCCCTCTAGGTAAAATTTTCCATTCTCATTCAATCCTTATGTCATAGGGCTCATTTAATTCGTTAAATATTTCTCTAAAAATCTCTTTATTATGCTTTTATTTTAAAAAACGTTTTAAGAAAAATATTGTTAATAAAATGAGGAATTGTATAATTCTTGCATGAGAGTTTTTCAATAAAACCGTACGAAAGAGATTTGTAGAGTATCCGTCGAAGAATAAAGTGAGCTCTACAACATTAGTATTAAATAAGAATATCAAGTTTTACCTGCAGAGAAATAAAAAATATAGAACTGTAAATAAATATTGTTAAATAAGAATTTTGAACCTGAACTTTTTTCTTCTAAAGCCCGCCTTCAATTCTCTTTCGAACTTGATTACAATAACAACAGAAATATTTTCCTAGGTTATAAAACTAATTTTTAACGATGCTCTTTTTTCATATTGAGATGACAAATGTCCATCCTTAAAGATCTATACATTTAGTATCACGAACTTATTATTATAACGTTGCAAGTAATATGCAAATTTCAAAGTATTATTTTTTAATATTCTAAGTTTAAATACAAAAAAGTCTTTGACCTCGCGTTTACGGATGTACACAAGTTTACTCAAGTTGAAACATGAGCATTGTTAAAATCGATTTTTAAATTCAAGGAAAATATGTCCATTGTTAATTGTAACTAATTTTGAAAGAGTACGAAAGGCGAACTTTAGAATAATATATTTCAGGTTAAAATTGTTTATACAACAATTGTTATTCAAAGTTAAATTTTTTGTTTTCTCTATAGGTAAAATTTGCCATTCTTATTTAACCCTAATGTTGTAGGGCTCATTGTATTCCTTGAATATGTATCTAACAATCTCTTTGGTATGTTTTTTTTTAAAAAAGGTTTTAAGAAAATTATTGTTAATAAAATTAGCAATTGTATAATTCTTGTATGAGAGTTTTCCAATAAAAACGTACGAAAGAGATTTGTAGAGTATCCGTCGAACAATAAAATGACTTCTACAACGTTAGTATTAAATAAGAATTGCAACTTTCACCTGAAGTGAGAGAAAAAATAGAAAGCTGTAAATAAATATTCTTAAATAAGCATTTCCAACCTGGAATATTTTTTGCTAAAGCCCGTCTTCAATTCTCTTCCAAACTTAGTTACAATAACAATATGAATAGTTTCCTAGATTTTAGCAATCATTTTAGCAATGCTCTTTTTCATCTTGTGATGGCAAGTGCACACGCTTAAAGAGCTAGACATTTAAAAATCACAAACTTATGATAACGCTGCGAATAATACGTAATTTTCGGAGTATTAATGTTCAGTATTCAAGTTTAAGTACAAATAAGTCTTCGGCCTCACGTATAGGAATTATAACCTTGATTTTTCAATATTTTATTATTATATTTATTTTTGAGATCATAAAATCAGGATTGCTAGAATTGTTTACAATTCAATTGATATTATCTTTTGCCTGACAATTGGGTCATAGAAATAAACAGTACTGGAATTACGAGTAACAAACCGAAAGTCAATTTTATTTAAACGGCCCTTGAAGCCTCACATTTAATAATCAGATCCCGTAAAGAAAAATACGACTCTAAAATCTTCCATTACTTATATCTAGTGACACATGAAAAATATCGACCGTTTTGTCAGTGATCGATCGTGTTTCGGAACCTTATTCATAGAGCGTCAGATACTCGCCCAAAGTCTGAACTACCAACGTCTTATATCGATTGTGGGCTCAGTTTGAACTTAACAACTAAGCGAACTAACCTAGCTAACATTAATTAGTATTCATGACGAATGATTATTTAATATCACGGTTACCGCGATTTGATTTACCTAGCAGGTTAGGAGCGTTCCATCATGGCGCGCAATTGGTGACACGAAAGGTCATACGAGTTCGAAGCCATTTTGGACTGTTTCACTTGTCGGTCTGAATCCCGACCACGACTCGACACTAATTCTGCTTACATCTATTTAACTGATTCACTGCCGTGCTAATTGACTTCAAAAATTACTTACTAATTGAATTGGTGATAATACTACAGCGTCTTACTTGCCAGAACGGCTAACATTAACGTAAGAGAAGCCGACCCCCAACCCAACGACTGCATATTTAAAAGTAACACCGATCATTTTAAATGAGTCAAAAAAAACTATTTTGATTCAAAAATCCATCTGAACAATTCAATTAATCCTTATGTCTAGAGCCAGGGTCTTCCAAAATGGCGGTGAAATTGATTAACCTTAGCTGTCGTCATTCCGCGCCATTTTGGAGACTCGACTGAAAAGTTGCTATGCTCCTACTCGCCAGATTCACAGATTAAATAGTATACTAACGCGTAACGAAAGAAAGCACATAATTCCGCGACCGCGCACTGACTCTAACCACCAATCCACAGTCTGACTTACCCTTGAATTACTAGGAAGGCGAATAGTGAAGGACATACCTTTCAGATTATATAAAAGTTTTCCAGTTCTTTCCAATACAAAAAAAACAAGGCTCACGCCTGGATCCAATTTTCCCTTATATAAGAAGGCTTTTCGTTAATGGAGGCAACACGCTTTAACGAACTTCAAGGTATTTAATAATCCTTGCTGTACTTAATTTTTCCAACGTGCCTTCCAGAGCAAACCTTCACGTTACACAGATCCGCAACTGCCCTTAACCAAGATGCGTAAAGGCGGATTCATTTGAGTGTCCTACAGTGAATCGCCATTTTTACTAGAACATTCGCTCGCCTAGCCTATAGTCTATGGCGAGTCACTTCACTAACCTGCGCCGCGGCGCGACGCAAACACTGTTCCCGCACACCTCCCGTAAGTAGTGCACGCTCAAAACCACCGGCTGCGAGTGTTTTGAAAGTTCGGAGCATAACAGCCAGTGATAACGTTCCACATGACAAGATTGCCGTGATTGAGTGGTAGTGTGGGTGGCGCAGAGACAAGTCATGACCACCTGATCGTGTGGCGTTGTTGTTGTAGTCGGTAACACGTGCCAGCCGGCTTTAAGAATGTGATGGCCGGGTCATTCGGCCCTGAGAGTGTCTAGTGAACAACATAAAATAAAATTTCGAAGGCATTAGTAGATGTCTTATTTTGTTGTTGATAATAAAGTCACGACCTTGTAGAAATGTGTAAAAATAGTCTCCAATGACAGGTCAAATTAATAAAAATTCCTCGAAATAAAATTTAAAATTGTTGTCGATACGTTTCGGCTGCTATGTCAGCCCTCATCAGTCAAAACATTTATTGCTAAAGAAACAAATTATTTACATCGAAGTTAAAACATTTACAAAAAACCCCCCAGTCTGGCGACGGTTCGGAGCAGCGGAGTGATAATCCCTAGGCCTCGAGGGGTTTGTTTATGGCAACAGGCCATTCCTCTCGAGGCTCCTGTCAAATTACAGTTTTTAAGTGGATTCTGTGCTCGACCAGGTATTACGTTACAATTTATTTTAATAGAATTTAAGTTAACTGGGAGTGAATATTTCGAATTTGGGCGTGGTATAGAATACCACGTCACAACTGCCCACCCCTTAGACGAGGCATCACCGGGCCGAGCACGTCCCTCACCCGCCTTCCTGAGTCCTCTCCGAAGTCCAGACTGGTGGTTCATCATTTATTCTTAATCTAGACGAATTTGAAATACACCATAATATTATCAGCTTAAATTTTTCCTTAAAGGTTCTGATAATCTAGTTGCCATAATTACACTACGACTAGGCACCCGGTTATTTAATACCGGAATATGCTATAATTTTCTAGCGAGAAGTCGCTGGGACCAATCCGCTCAGTCCCGCAGGACTATGACCTTACAGTAGTCCGTAATTAGACGGAACTTGAACTATTACCTTACGTGCTGAGAATAATGAGCAAAGACCCAAGTACTGAAATCTGCTGAATAGATGATCTAGGGGACAGGGTTAGTAAATGAATAAATTGATCCTTTATTGTGGTGAAAACTAGAGCTAACCAGTTTTATTTCTGGGGTCAAGCCACCCCAGTGGCTTACATGTTACACGCCTCAGCGGAGAATACTTCGGCGGATTTGAAAATTTTCGACAAATAAAACAAAACCAAATTAATCTGACCATCGACTACTTTACAGTGATGCAAATGAGATGAATAGAGAAAAATATTCTCTGTGCTTATCTTACTGAGTTCCTCAGTCCACGCTTTAACGCCCTATCTAAATAAGTAAAATGTAATCGGGGGTTAACACTGCCCGATTCTAAAAACGATTTTCGTCAATCCCCACCTATTGTTGGCGGAGTTTTGGACACTGATTATACTTATGCTCGACTGAGCCACATTTCGCGCAGGGCTTGGCTGCAGTTTTACCCCAGTAATCGGGGGTGGGTGCCTTTCTAAAAGTAGGGTCCTCCTTCAGCCTCCTCTTGACCCGTTCCATAAATGGAAGCGCTGACGGGGGAGACTCGACTTCCGGCAGTGCCCTTGCCTCTTCCATTTGGGGAACTCTGGGTGCAGGAGGGGGCATCCGGGCCCTTGACAGAGACGGCATCCCCGAGCTCTCCGCTTCGCTATGCGCTACCGCCAGCATCGCTGCCTTACGGTTCAGTGAAGGCTTTTCATTCGTATCCAGACTGGAGTCCGAGCTGGTATCAGAGGCAGCTTTTCCTGCTGAAGCCCATACGGGCTGGATCACGCCCCGTACATACAGCTCCTCCAACTTTATGTGGCTTTCCGATCGTAGCCCGCCCACGTATTCAATATAACGCATACGCTGCTCATCCGTACGAGGATCCAGGATCGTGGCGTATTCCCTCAATCGGTTGAAAATGATTCAGCCCCTGTCCATCCGGATGATCGCACGACCATCATCCAATCGCCATCCAACCAGCTCTTCCTTAAATCCCTTGAATGGGAACATCTGAAATTTAAGTCTTACTTATTCTATCTGCGCTAAAATTTATTAATCCTATTGAAACCAGACTAATTACTGATAATGGAGTCACTACAATTGAATCTCGCCAGCCTTTAAGTCCTAATTGACGCTAATTTTACGTATCCTATAAAGAGTAAGAACGATTCCCCTGATCGGCCGGACGCTTAAGATTACGCTCCGCGGCCCAACCCATTTCATTCTCCGTTTCCCCTTCTGCGGTCGGTTGGCTTTCCCCGTCCGAGTCACGGATCTCGAGAAGTTCGCGATCTAACGCGGCCGCCTCCTCGGGCGTCAGTTCCTCCTCCTCAGGTTAGTCAGGGTTCATGTATTTGAATAATTTAGAAACGTGGTATCTCTTCTTTAAACCGCCCTCCTGTGACGCTAATTCGTACACGCCGAGTGAGCAAACCTTTACAACTACATAAGGCCCCTCGAATGGTTTAACCAATTTACTAGAGACATTTTGATCTTTCCTAGCATAAACGTGTGTCGGCTTCTTTACGAGATCTCCTACTTTGAATGTAATATATCTGCGACCCCGGTTATAATATTTGGATTGTCGCAGAAATGCCTGATCTTGATGTTTAGTGATTAAATCCCTTAGCTGAGTGAGTCTTGACATCCTAGTTGCCCAACCTCCAGTATCGGGTGGGGGCAACTCTGCCTCCCCCTCAAAGGTGCGTCGAAGCAGGTTCCTAGGTCTGGGTTCTCGTCCCATGTTCAAAAATGCCAGAGTACACCGTGTACTACTGTGTACGGACGTGTTATAGGCGAACATGAATTCTTTTAGGTGCACGTCCCATTCCCGGTGATCCTGCTCTACGAATGAGACTATCATAGTCTTAAGGACTCGATTAGTCCTTTCGACTGGGTTCGCCCTGGCGTGGTATACCGGGCTAAAAGAACGGTGGATATTATACTCCCTAGGCATATCGTCCAATACGTTGTTCGCGTATTCTGTGCCCCGATCCGAATGAAGCACTTCCGGTGTTCCCCATCTGCTGATTATTAAGTCCTCGAAGGTGTCTTTAATGTTTGGAAGCATTTGCCTTTCTTAATGGGGCTACCTCCATCCATTTGGTAAAAAGGTCCTGGTATACTACCAGATATTCATGACCTTTTTTACTCTTGGGAAATGGACCCATCACGTCCGTGGCAACTACAGCCCACGGCTCTTGGACTAAGCGATGGCCCATCAGACCTTTCGGACCTGTTTGATCAGATTTAGTTAATTGACAGGTTTCACACCTGTTGATGAAGGTACTAATGTCTTTAAACATCCCCGGCCAATAGTAGCGCAACTTTGCTCTGTAGAAAGGCTTTTCAATGCCCATATGGCCGGATTCAGGATTCTCATGTACTTCCTTCATCACATTATTAATCTGGTCCTTAGGTACGACCAATTTCCAGGCATCCAGGTCTTCCAGAATGTCTTCTAATAAGGGGTTGTTGTTGTGGTTGGTGACACGTGCCAGCCGGTCAAGCCGGCTTTAAGAATGTGATGGCCGGGCCATTCGGCCCTGGGGTGCTATTCTCGAGACCACTCTAATATTTTAGCATGCTAAAATGGCTGATTTTAGAATGGTTTGCCAGAATCGGCATTCTCGAGAGATTTTAGTGTACTAATGCCGATTGGCATGCTAAAATTTTAGACTACTTTGCATGGAGTGGGTCTATACCACTCTAAACGAGAAATGGCATACTAAAAGCAGACGAAAAGTGATGCATAATTGTAAAAGTAACGTCAAAGCGAAATACATACGATGTATTGACAAGTGACAGTTGTGAATATGAAACATAAGTTAACCTCAAAATCAAATACATCACAAAACACGTAGAACTGTGAAAATTAAAAATATAAATAAACCATCCAAGTTAATATGGCACTGCGTGATGTGCTAAATGGTAAATTTGTAGAAATCTTGGACTATGCTTATCCTCTCTGTCTACCTCATATGATAGAAAGAGAGGTTTCGAAAACTTTGTTTCAACTTCGATTGCAACTCGTTTTCAATCTCACATGGTAGAAAGAGAGGTCCGTTCGACTTAAGGCATCGGAGGCTCACCCTTGGGCAGGTGATGGCCTTTTGCGGCGTCTACGAACGTCAACGATGAACGTAAACAGTATAACCATACTTCTGTACTCAGAATTTCATTGGTCAATCCCCCGCTCGTACTCGAAAATTGATATCGGCAACATCGCATTATAAATGGTACACCATTTTCGTTTAGAGCGGTCACGAACCAATCTCGAGAATACCGAAATCGCTCGAAAAATTTTAGTGCACCAAACAACCGCTCTAAAATTTTAGCATGCTAAAATTATTTGAATGGTTTCGAGAATAGCACCCCTGAGAGTGTCTAGTGAACAACATAAAATAAAATTTCGAAGGCATTAGTAGATGTCTTATTTTGTTATTTTACGATGACCCCCCAGTCTGGCGACGGTTCGGAGCAGCGGAGTGACAATCCCTAGGCCTCGAGGGGTTTGTTTATGGCAACAGGCCATCCCTCTCGAGGCTCCTGTCAAATGACAGTTCTTAAGTGGATTCTGTGCTCGACCAGGTATTACGTTACAATTTATTTTAATTGAATTTAAGTTAACTGGGAGTGAATATTTCGAATTTGGGCGTGGTATAGAATATTTTTTGCTAAAGCCCGTCTTCAATTCTCTTCCAAACTTAGTTACAATAACAATATGAATAGTTTCCTAGATTTTAGCAATCATTTTTAGCAATGCTCTTTTTCATCTTGTGATGGCAAGTGCACACGCTTAAAGAGCTAGACATTTAAAAATCACAAAATTATGATAACGCTGCGAATAATACGTAATTTTCGGAGTATTAATGTTCAATATTCAAGTTTAAGTACAAATAAGTCTTCGGCCTCACGTATAGGAATGTACACCAGTTATCCCAAGTTGAGAGATGAGCATTGTTGAAATCGATTTTTAAATTCAAGGAAAATATTCCCATCGTTAATTGTAACTAATTTTGGAAGAGTACTGAAGGCAAACTTTAGAATAAAATATTTCAGGTTGAAAATGCATATGTAGCAATATTTATTTACAGTTTTACGTTTTTGCTTCCCCTCTAGGTAAAGTTTTCCATTCTTATTTAATCCTAATGGCGTAGGGCTCATTTAATTCGTTGAATATGTATCTAAAAATCTCTTTGGTATGTTTTTATTTTAAAAAAGGTTTAAAGAAAAGTATTGTTAATCAAATTAGCAATTTTATAATTCTTCAATGAGAGTTTTTCAATAAAAACGTACGAAAGAGATTTGTAGAGTAT